>OX439130.1:19848804-20145813 GCA_949318235.1 Ecdyonurus torrentis | reverse complement strand
CAGACTGATAGAAACTATGAATGATCAATTCAGTCTCTTTTTTGTATGGAGTCTGTCTTGGAGTTTAGTGCCAAAAGCTATCCAATGTGTTTACGACAGAGAAGTAAATTTACTGGGTTATGTAACATTTTGGTTACAGTTACAAAAAAAAAAAAAAAAAAAAAAATACAATATTGTGACAAGGTTATAACATAATGTTATAACATTTTATTGGCATCATGGAAAAGTGTAAAAAAAAAAAAAAAAAAAAATTGGACTGCTTGAAACAAAGCCATTGCAGTGTAACCAGAACCATAATATGTATGTAGCAATCTTGCATCTCTGGTTTACAATCTCTGTTCATTAAGATTTTGCCAAACTCTCTTCACCTATACTTTCCTCTAGACTTTTCTTTGAATTTTATCATACCTTATACTGTAATTAATTAGGAAAGGTTAAACCATTTTGGTTGCACTAAACATACTGTACCTATTGTGTAGGTCATTTCCTTAATTTTAGTATAAAAGTAAATGTCATTTTATATAAAATAAAAATGACAAGAGCTTTCCAGACCACAGGCTACATGCATTACCTAAAAAGTAACTATTGTGCTGATGTGAGTCAAGATATCCATTTAAAACTATGTTATAAAAAAAAAATTACTATATACTCACATCTTGTACTGTGATTCTGGGAGATGTAAGCTGCTCAGGAAAATGCCAAGGTTTAAAATGTGGATTGTGTGCAGCTTTCCATTGTAGGTAGCCACGAGAAGCAGAGTGCAAATTTTTTACCATCTGTTAATGGAACAAAGCACAATGAACAATAAGCACATAATATATATCTCAACTTTTTTATCAATATGTTTACGTCAACTGTTTCACCTTTGGAGCAAATATTTGGGTGACTTTGTTGACAAGCCATGGAGGAAGTGTACCTTTTGGATCAGTCTGAGAAACATAACCAAGAAAACAACCTGAGTTACCGTGTGTGCGAATCAGAAACCCTGAAACAACGTTAGTGATTAGTACTTTATTAATTTCAATCAAAGCACTTATAACAGATAATCTTTTTCAAGATTTTTTATTTAAAATATTTACCAATTTACCTGTTATGTGTGAGATGGCTCGTACATAGTTTGATTTGGATGGGTAATCTCTATGAAGAACCGAGTGGTTCACTATCAGCTTTTCATCTCCATTATCCAACCATGATCTTTGTAGCACAAAATCCCTGTTTTTTAATGGTGCAGGACAAGACACTAAAAATAATTTTATAATTAGATCTTATACTCATAATGGTATTAAATTATTATAATAATTTGGTTTTAGCATTAAATGAATTAACTATTAAGACATTAACATTTTCCCTATACATATAAAAAATAGGCATTGAAAAAAATCTAACTAATATTGATAAAGTTTCCCTACATACAGTAGACATGAACCCTGTAGTCAGATTCTTCTGGGACAAGAGTACATTATCAGTTAACACATTTGACTTAAAATTTGCTTGTCACAGGACAACTAATACTTTTACTATGCTATAAGCTGACCAACATAAGTAAGTGACATATTTCACTCACAGGTAAAAGGTAAAATTCACGAATCTGTTACCCCAACTACCAAGTTAAAATTACAGAAATAGAAAAAAAAAAAAAAAAAAAAAAAAAGAGGGGGGGGGGGATTTAAAACTCAGTACTTGCAGAATAACAAGTTTGTGCATTTTACCTGATTGGCACTTGAGAATTCCTTAACGTGGCCAGCCTATACTGGGCCAGTGACTGTAGAACCCACTTACTTGAATAGTATCCCACATCATTATTTGGATTCAGGTAGCCAATGTCATGTGCCTCAATCATGTGAGTGTCCCAAACTTTTCTATACTCTGGGTCATGAAGAACATCATACATTTGCATAGGAAGTATATCCTCAAATAATGTTGAAATCTACAAAATAGAGATGCACGATTCATAATAAAGAAAAGAGTCTAGAAAGCTTAGCTTTTTTTTTTTTTTTTTTTTTAATGCTACCAAAAATCTAATCATAAGTTGAAATAAATGTGAGCTCCTTTCTCCAAGCTCCAAATAACAATTCTTTTACAACTGTGGTGGGATTTTGAGGGAGTGGGGGCTCACCCCCAACCCTCCATTGCAGTGGACTCTTCCTACTGTGCCTACTGGACCCTGATCAGTCTGATCACCCAATCTGGCTCTGGCTGCGACTGTAGAGTTTTCCCTATTTAAAGAAACCCAATGCCTAATGTACATAATGGTACAATATGTATATACACTCCTCCCAAATAAATATGACTGTGTTTGTTAAAGTTTCCTTATACTGGATATTTAACATTTGGCAACATAACGACTGCGGTCAGATTTATTCAGGGGGCGTGTACACACGATTGGGATAATATTTTTTTACTACCCAAACTTTGATCTAGAGTGAGGCAGGTCAAAATTGGAACATTGCATGTACAGTTCATAATGTTCATATGTTATTTTGCATATCAGATACAAATATTTTATTTGTCGCTAGATCAGTGTCCCATGTGCTGACTGCAATCTGCAAGTACTTCCAGCACCCTGGGCAGACTGTCATCTCATGCAGTTCATAGGTATGCATGCATGCAATGCAAGAAAAATGCAGGGAACATGACACCTACCTGGTGACCAATAAAATATTACTTGTATGTACATATGATATGTAAAATTAATTATGAGCTGCTAATGCAATGTTGTCATTTAGACTCGCTTTACTCTAGATAAAATTTCGAATGGTTATTATTATTTTTTTTTATCCCAATCTTGTGTGTGTGTACATAATTAACTCCCTATACTGCATGCATACGCAGTATCTTCACACTAGAAATCATTATTCCTTTTTCCACTTTATATTATCTTATTAATTACAGTATGTACATACTTTTACCTGTACATTTACAGATTACATAAGACTAATAAAGGAATATTTTACCGCAGTCATATAACATACATATTATTATTTGGATTGAATAATACAGATGTTATGTATGCATATATCATAGAATATGTATGTAAGTGTAAAATCTAGAGCTGTAAATTTAAACCGGGTCGAGCACCCGCCCGGGTCAAAATCTTCGGGTGCTCGTTTTTTTGAAAATGGTCAACCCGGGTTTCGAGCTTTTAGCTCGAAAACGAGCTTTTTCGAGTTGAGCTCGTGAATAACTCGTAAAAAAAACGAGCTTTTGAAAATAAATCGAGCTAAAGAAAATTTTTTGAAGAAAGAAAAGAAAAAAAGTTTGTAATTTTTGTTTAAAATGGTGTTTTTAGTATTCTATCATGCAAAATAAGTTGTTTAAAATATTTTTAAAAATTATTTTATTTTATTTATGACTTTTATCATCCAAAAAACAATTTTTTCATAATGAAAATCGAGCTTTTTGCTTCATAGGCTCGAAAACTCGTTTTTAAACTTTGGCTCAATTATCGAGCTTTCCGAGCTTTGGCTCGTTTTTCGAGTTTAAGCTCGATTTCAAGCTAAACCCGGGTTTCGAGTCAAACCGGGCTAAAAAATTTCAGCCCGGGTTAAAAATATTTCGAGTTTTTTACAGCTCTAGTAAAATCACATTATTAATTAAGTCTTATTGGAAAACATACCTTGACCATTTTAAAATCAGTATTGGTTGCAGATTTTGTCCAAACATTGGTTTTATTTTTACTGTAATCCAATTTCCAGCCATCATGATTGTCTATTAAAGATTTCAGTTGTTCGAAATCACTGTCTTCAGCAACCTTAATGACACCTACATCCATCGTGAAAATGAAGTTCAGACCTTAAAATTTTAAAAATATAAGTATATCAGTATAAATGGCATGTATGTATATGATCATCGAGTTATGATGTAACGTTAATCACATTACACATGATGTATAGCATTAAGTTAGAATCGGAGATAGGATTTGTACATACATATGCAGATGTATGCATGAAAAAGTCGTCGACTTGGAAAGATAAGCGATACTCACATTATTTCCTGATGTTGTGCGAGATACCTTCATAGAAGGTGTCATACAGAAGCGTCGATACGTCATCATCATGCCTTATCAACGTAAATCTGGCACACACACACACCTATTTACAAAAAAATTAAATGTTTTGTCATAGCATAGCATTCTCACTATTCTCAGATTTCATTGTACACGACCACGCCTCCATTGTTTACGTTACTCTTCTGCCGCTCGCATTAAATCATGATACATTAAAACCTCGCGTTACCCGCGAACTTTTAAATTGTGTTGTGGCTCCCATACTGAGATAACCCATATCCCATATAGAGCAAGTATTGTCAATTAAAAGTCTACCAACTATACGGACTATAACTTATAAATGTTAACGCGAAAGTCCATAGAAATAACAATGCGACAATTTGTAAAAAAAAAAAAAAAAAAATGTAGTCGCAGATGTCAAACAAGACATGGCATGCCCAAAAATGTCCCTTTCATGTCTCCTAACTTATTCCAATAGTGCATAGTCCAATTGTCACCTCATAAATTGACACCTGAACTACAATGTCTAACATATGTGATTTTTTTTTTTATATTATATAATTATATAGTTATAAATAAGTTATAAGTCATGACCATTTTTGTTGTGTCGCGTTTTCAACGGCAGTAGCAACAAAATTAGGAATTGTAAAAATTTATATTAGTCAGTGGCCATTCAGATCTTTAGCTTTAGCAGATCTCTGTATTTCAAATTTTACAATTAAAGTTTAATCCTCAATGTTAGATTATGAGGATCCAGATAAGAGAAAACAGATTTTTCTTAAGATTGATTATAACATAGTAATTTTTATTACACTTTTTGCATTTCATTTCCTAGGCTAAACAGCTTTACAAAAATAGTAGACATATAGTAAAATATATTTTAAAAACATTGTGTTAAAATATTATACATCAAAATTATTTTGGGCTTTTTATTACATTTGCCACGACCAAATAATACAAATTTAAAAATGTGATTCGTTGTACTAAAACAACAATGCCGCCGGTGTGAAAAATTAATTTAATAATACTTTATTTGTAGTCTGGTTAACATTTTGCTAGCAGTGATTATATTTAAATACATTTTGGAGTATATAGCTTTTTTTTTAGGATTTTATCAGTTCTTGCACAGACTCACAATTTTCGTAGTTTCTCTTAAATCTGTAGGACTGACAAAGAACTGACATAATATACTTCATTTTCTCAACTATCAAATTTTTTGTTTATTTATTTATTTATTTTTACCAAACTCTCCTCACTATGGTAAGGCCCTTGCTAGTTTATCAAATCCTCTTTTCTTTTAAATTTATCATATCTATAACTTTAATGGTTTATTTTATTTTCATTAATATCTTTTTGTTTATCTCTGAATTAATATACTGTAGGTATTATTATTACATTTATTTTTAATGGGAATGAGAAAGCAGCAGTAGTTGAATTTGTAAAAAAAAAAAATAATAATAATAAATAACAATTAAAAAAAAAAAAAAAAAAAAAAGAACGAACGAACGAACGAAACTGCAAATAAGTTTAGTTTATTCACATAGCAATCAGCCTGTTGCAAAACTTTTACTAGAAAATACACTTCACTGAAAAGTCAAGTCTTGTTTTGCTCAACAGACTGCAGCATGTGCATACCATTAAATACAGTATTGTAAATTTAAATCGCACATGAAATTGCAATTTTCACATTAATTTTTTTTTTTAAATGTTTTGACGTTTTGACACTTGATACCAATGACAGCAACACTTATACATAAACAATCAAGAGAGAGATAAGTTGTTATATACACATAAAATCTGTGATGAGTAGTCTTATACCTCTTATTACCTCCCCCCTCACTATCCTAATATTATTAGAAGTTTTGAGCAATATATATTATAGTTTTACTGAAAATATAATTATGTTGAAACCAAAGTAAATCAAATATGTGTTGACAATGCTTTTGGAGTACAGCAAAAATGTTATGTTGAGTAACTATACAAAATAACCTTACAATTATGCATGTATTACTCATGAGCATTACTGTTATTTGTATTATTACTAGTATTATTATACTTGTATCACTGCAACTCATGAACATTGATAATTAAAGGTCATTAGCATATCCTATCCTGACTCATTAAGGGCATTTATGATTGTAAATAACAATAGAACTTCAATGATAGCTTGACAGGAGGACATAACAATAATAGGCTTGTTCATAAATGTTTGTGTGCGTTTGTGATCCTCATCACACAAAAAATGAAGATCACCTAATATTTTTTGAATTTGATTGCTCATTTTTTAGGGGCACGGAAACAGGTTTACGAACAAGCCTAATGATGTTTGTAAACACTGTTTCCTTGCTCCAAAAAATGTGCAATTCCATTTATAAAGAATTTGGTGATTGTCATTTTTTCGTGGTTTGGAGCACAAAAAATAAATAATAATAAGGAGGGGGGGGGGGTATTATGAATATCATTAATAGAAACAAATAACGCTCAACAAAGTGGAACAATATTAAATAAGAAATAATGACAGTATTAAAATACGCATAAATTTTTTCTTCCACTTTTTTTTCTTCAAATGTACTTTATTATTATTATTATTTTCCAGATTTAATAAACTATAATACATGTATAATTTTATGATTAATTCAATTAATTCAAGAATGCTATGATTTATAGAGTTCAAATTGGGGAATAGAGTATTAGCACAATTGCATAAAATATGACGAAACTTAAAAATCTCCACACAATTAAAATAATAATAAAAATCCTGACTGTAAAGATATAAGGCAGCGATGTTTGCTTACACATACGTAGAATATCACAATTAAAGCTTCATTTGACACTTTAACGAACACTTCAAGTTTATTTCTGAAGAGATGAAATTTTCTTTGGTTTGATTGTTTGATCAGCCTTCACTGTGCCTCCTAAACCATTATACACCATACCTGCTGCAGGAGCATGGGAAGCTGCATACAACCGTTTATACAAAGCATCTCCCCCTCCTCCAATTTTTGATGTACGTGTTGGTTCAAACAAACTGCTTGTGGACTTTTGGAAAGTAGTCATTCCAGATGATGGTGCAGAGCTTTTTTTTCTGGTAACCAGATTGCTTCCAGACAAATTCTTGCCTAATCCAAGTTTACTGAATGAGTTTTTGGCAACCAGTGGCTGCCTGCTGGTTACAGTACACGTTGGCACAGATTTTGTTGAAGTCAAATCTTTCTTGACAACTTTTTGCTGCTCTGCACCTAAGATCATATCGTCTGTAAATATTTTCTTCTTATTGGATGCATTAAATTCAGGAGATGACAACACAATAACTTCAGGGCTCTCTGCTTGAGTAGCTAACAGTTCACGTTTTAAAGGCCGCCTAAATTCTTCAGGCATTGGACTCTCATGAAGCAGGCGATTTAAGATCTTATCTTTAGCATTACCTGGACCAGGTGATACTAAAGTATCTTGCATTTTCTTTAGTTTTTTCTTTAAATTTATGTTTTCACTTCTCAAAATTTCAATTTCCCCATGAAGCTGATCTACTTGTTCTTGATGCTGCTTCTTCAATTCAAGCTTGGCTGACTGTTGGGCAGTGCGTTGTCTCTCCAGTTCCTTTCTGCTGGTTCGTAACTTCTCATCCATCGTAACAAGTTCACTACAGAATTTAAAATAACTTTAGAACCACAAACAAACTATAATTCATAGTTTCAACATACCGCTTAAGAGCAGAGCTAATTGTAATCAGAGATTTGGATGACTCGGAGCCATCACAATTCTGCATCATGGCTTCTTCTGCTTCAGAGACAGTACCATGGAGGATCGTATTAGCACTGCAACCATAAAAATTAGACACTTTATAAATGAGTGCCTTTACTGTAATTATTTTGGTGGAATTGTAAATGAAAAACCTTCAATATGAGAATTAATAATTAATTATCCCTATGTTAATAACACACAAATATTTGATACAGGTACAGAGGGAGTCTTGAATCTTCTTTTTAAAATATTGTGTGACCATGGCAAAATATTTTTTTCAAAGAATGCTAAAAAGTTGTTTCCCACAACGTAAAAGAATATTAGAGTCAGAATCCCTTAACAGAGCAACGACAATCATCATGCTATGCCACAACACAATGCACAGTAAATGAAAATACATACAAACTGACTGCACAGTACAATGCAGTGAAGTATCTTTTAGAGGTTGTTGCTTCTTGTCAAGGATCTCTTTATTAAATTAGTGGTAGCACACCTCTTTTTATGCTGATGTGTATCGGCTATGGCACTATGCCGGTAAACTCCATTGAATAAAAATAAGGAAGTTACATTTGGTACATGCTTTAAGTTCTAACGAGGGTGAAAAATTTACATCTGTTGAGTTTTGATGTGCACCAGGCAAGTCAAAGTAAGGAAAGATTAAATTCAATACACAAATCATATTTTTATACCACTTTGAAATAATTATACCTATTACTAATAAATCTTACTCACATTTATATGATTAAAAATATTTTTTTTCATAAAGTTATATATATATATATATATATATATATATATATATATATATATATATATATATATATATATATATATATATATATATATATATATATATATATATATATATGAAGATGTGACGAAAAATAAATACCTCTTGAGAGCTTGAAGCTCCCGAACAGCTTTATCTTTCTGTTGCCTCATATTTTTTAAATCTGCCTCAAGTGTCTTGCTACTTCTCACACATCTCCGTAAGGCACTGACCTGGCTTTCTAGAGCTACATTGTTATCACTCAGATTAGTGTTTTCAACTCTGAAAGTAGAAACATACAAACATACATTACTTTTTTTTTCCTTATACATTTCTATTTTATTTTTAGTGTTGGCATATGATATTTATTTTTTGTTCATATTTTGTACCTTAGTACTTCAATGCTATTTCTCAAATCAACTGTTTTAGACTTAAACTCATTTATCTCTTTATCTTTGCCTCTGATCGTAAGTTGAAGATTATCAATCACTTCATTAAGGCGAGCTGGATCTTCTTGACTGTCACCTGTAGATGTTACATTGAGGTAGATTTTTACAAGTTTCTGCTCTTGGGCTGGCTTACGACATTGAGGGCATGATTTGGATCTGAAAAATATAAACCAAAACACACACACATATATATATATATATATATATATATATATATATATATATGGTCTGCCGAAAAAAAAGGTCCTCGGATAAAAGGACCTGCTGTTGCACGTACACAGGTATGGTATAGCGGTGCAGTGGGCTGCCTGCGCACAGGTAGGACATTTTATCCGAGGACACTTACACTTGCAGTCTTAATAAACTTAACATCAATAAGGGGATGTCACTTTGAAAAGAAATGCACAGACTGTAAGTTGAGTTTAGGTACCTATAAAAAATATATAAATATAGGCCTATAGAATAGGGTATATTATATTAAAAAAAAAAAAAAAAAAAAAAAAAAAGAAAAGAAAAGAAAAAGAAAGAAAGAAAGAAAAGACAACTCTGCTGTGCAGAGAGCAGCATATAATATGCTCAGAGCATGCTGATAGTTCAGGGTTTACCAAATATGCATAATACATAAATTATGTACACTTATTCAAGAAATTCAAGAAAGGAAAATAAGATTGAGAGAATTGAAAATTCTTTAAAATCTACAAATGAAATGAATATATAAATAGCATTTAGTTGCTAAAATCAAATAACCCCTACTACTACAAGTATGTATAACGCATACTGAGGTATAACGTATGCATATATATGTACATGTATGTATAACATAATATGTTATGCATGTGCATTTATGTAATATATGACACGCGTATGTATGTTATGTACTGTACTCTGTACAGTACAGTTGTATACACAAAATATTGTAACATATGCTTGCAAAAAGTAAAATATGTAAGTATGCATATCGAGGGTGCTCCGCTATAATGTCCTAAGTCCACTTGACCTTGAAAAATAAAAAATCGTCGGATCAACCCCAAATTTTGGATTTATCCATTTCAGGTCATTTGCAGCAAAAAATACTTTTCAAGGTCAAATGGACTTAGGACATTATAGCGGAGCACCCTCGATATATACTTAATATTGACTTTAACATGCAACATGCGATGGTATGTGCTGGTATGTGAGAGGCGAGGGGGGACAGAGGGGGAAGGTTGATAATATATGTTTATACATATAGCATAGTACATAGTGCATGTATGTACATATACATACATACATATACATACATACATATATACTTGTTGTGGTGCAAGCATAGTCATAGGAATTCCGCATACAATATGTACTAAAATTGTGAGGCTTTCAAATTTAATTTGTATGCAACATTCATAAATTATAAATAAATTTATAATTTATGTATATCATACATTACATACATCATACCACACAACATAACAAGCATTTTCTGAAAATGCCATTATAGCGTCATGCAACGTCAACATGTGCGGCTTACCCTTACCTTTCAAACCACTGTATCATGCATTCATAGTGGAAAATGTGTCCACATGGTGTATTAACCAAATTAGATGACGGATTAAAACTATCACTGCAAATTGGGCATGAAATAATCATATTTAGACTTCAAAATGAGAATTTACTAGCAAACTAACAGGAACGAAATCTTCTCGCCTCCATCAAAAAAATTCACCGCCAAAAAAGCAGCTGATGCGGTTAAAGCGCCATTAGCGCCAAACAAACGCAAATTTAAATTATTTTGTGTTGGATTCGAGATTGGAGCACAGTAGAATGTAGATGGTATACAGTAGTCCATCTCCTATAGCGGGAATGTCAGATCGAATGCGCGCCATAATTCCGACTGGGTGAAGGTGGCAGAACTAGAAGCCGTAATTTGAAGTAATGTTATGGACTACTGTATCCAGAGACTGTATCATATACTGTGAGATTGGAGGTTGCAAAAGGAAAAAGGGGCAAAAGGAAAACTTTACTGAACCATAATATTCTTGCTCAAGCAGTCCCCTATCAAAAAAAAAAAAAAAAAAAAAAAATTAATAAATAAATAAATTGGATGTGCAGTATGTATTTTATAGAAGTGCAAGATAGAAGAGCTATGTTTATCGGTTATTCAGAACACTGCAGAAGGCCAGAGTGTTAACATTTATATCAATGTCCCTTACATGTCTTCCAACTCTAGCCAATGCTGTTCGTAAACCCTGTTCTTTGCCCCTAAAATGACGATCAGCTATGGTTAATCAAATGGAATGCGCATTCTTTGGTGCAAGAGAACAGGGTTTACGAACAGCATTAGTAATACTGTTTGTAAACCCTGTTCTCTTGCACCAAAAAATATGCATTCCATATTTCATTTGATTAACCATAGCCAATCCTTCATTTTAGGAGCAACAAACAGGGTTTACGAACAGCACTAATGAGCTTTTTATAATTGTTAATTCCATTTAATCCTTTATTTTAATAATAATTTTATTAATATAATGATTTTAGGAGCAGAGAACATCAGCATTTCATTTGACACCATAATCAAGACCAGCGTACTTCATCTGAACAATAATAATAATAATAAATCTTCAAAGAGGTCAAAAGCTTTTCATTTTATGTTTATTTATTTATGGGAAGTAGGTTAAAACTCTAAAACCAAGAAATTTACAATTCATATGACAATTTTTATTTTAAATAAATTTTGAAACATACATAAACGGAGTTTTTTATAATGCAAGTTTATGTATATTAAAATTACAATATACACAAACAATAAAAAGATTTCATACTTCTGTAACCATACATATGTGTAATAACAAATAAAGAATTCTCTTACAATTATACTAGAGTACTCTAGAAGGGGGGAGTATACGCGATCCAGCAGAATTTTTAAAGCCCTTTCATTGGTTGTTGAAATCGAGAATTCAAATCTGATTGGCTGGTATGCCCAAAAATTTCATTGTTGTCAGTCAATATAGTGTTGTTCGTAAACCCTGTTCTCTTGCACCAAAAAATGCGCATTCCATTTGAATAACCATAGGCGATCGTCATTTTTGGTGCAGAGAACAGGGTTTACGAACAGCATTCTTGTTATTTAAATGGGGTTTTTTTGGTTCTGAAAAAATGAGATTTTGAACACTCATGAAATTTTACCAAAACGTTGTCACATTATGAAACTTTCACAGATGAAACTTTATTATTTGGCCAAAAAAATAATATAAATTCAAAAGTCGTAATAATTCGCAAATACTGTTATTTACTGTTTATTTTTGTTCTCTTTTTCGTGAACGCTGTAGTTTTCAAGCAAGCACAAGATTTTTGAGTTTGTTTACATTTTATTTTCATTGTTGGAGCGCATTAGCCAGTGAGCATTGAGTATTAATTTTCAAAATATGATTTTTTTAAAGCTTAACAAAATTTTATTTTTAGCAAACTAAGGGGTTTGAAATTTTAGACATAAAATGGCCATAAAATGAAGTTTGTTTTGTGAAAATTTTAATGCTGTAACTTCCTTCGTTCAATAGGTATGACATTTCAAAATCGCGATTTTTCCCATTACTTACGCGGTTTTTCGTGATCAAAAAACCCCAACAAAGGGTGCGCGTATACTCCCCCCTTCTAGAGTACTGTACTCTAAATTATACTACTAATATTCAAACATATCTGCAATCAAATAAACAAAATTAGCATGACAAAAAGAATGAAATATATACGCCAATATACAGGCTTCCATAGTGGATGTCAATCGGAGACACCAATAAAATTATGGTTCTGCACACGAGATAGAATACTTGTCTTATACAGAGAAATGATAATGAATTTTACTTATATTTTACATAATTAGACAAAACAAAGTATTTTTAGAGTATATATTTACAATTTCCTTACTTGACTTGACCCCACAAAAATTTCTGTTTCAAGAAGTTAAATTACCATATAGATACATACAGGTACAGCAATGTCACTCACATGTTTTCCAACTCCCCATGCTAGAGTGTAGTCCAATAGAAACGATGATGCGCCAATAGTAGTGACATCTGTAACTACAAAGCTTCGTAAGCTTAATATTGTAGTTCATGTGTCACATGGCATAGGCAAATAAAAATACCACTCGGGTTGAATGTGGACAGGAGTTACCAATGGATTGGCTGGGATAAAATTATCTGGATCCCCTAGGAGATAAGGGTTTTTATGTGGTGTGTTGCGAGGACTACAAAAAGTGCTCGGAGTTGGAAGACATGTGAGGGACATTACAGGTACAGTATGTATAGGCTTATATATTTAATTGTAAATTTCCTCCAAAAAGTCATCAAATATATAAATAAAAATAAACCACTAAATTAAACTTGCATGTTTGTTAATGGCAAATACTTTTTAAACATTTTTGTTTTTTATATTTATAACTTTAACCACACTCTTACACCGGTGTTACACTTTAAATAATGAATAATGGCTGAATGATTAACTTTTTAACCACATTAACACTGATAAGCATGGAATAGCATTTTTTTAAATTGGTTTTTATATTTGGTTACATTTAAGGAATAACATAATTCATAAAATGATAAAAACAACTTATTACTTGTATGACTTTACAATAATGATAGCCCACCCCCTGAAAACTCAATCCTCTGTCGAGGCTCAACAAAGGCTAACCAATCAGATGCATGTGTAGGTAGCAGACCCATACTTTGGCATTTATAAAGTGCTAATGCAACATTCAGCAGATTTCCAATTAGGTATACTAATTTCTGGCCTGCTGCATGATTGCCTTCAATCATCTTGAATGCTGTAAAAGTAATGTTATGTTACTAACATATATTTTAAAGATTAAAAAGGAATATATTATGCAAATTATAGATACAATAAAATTACTGTCACATTAATATGTTTTTAGAATGGAGAGCAATAGAAAAAATACAAAGGTTGGTATTCAAAACAATTTAGAGAAATATTTGCTCTCTCTCTTATGAAAATCCCTACTTCAAATCTTATGGAACTAATAAAGTTTTAAACCAACTTACTTATTTTGATGGTTGCAAATGAGCATATAAGTGCAATTAACAACCAAACATAAGCAATTTAAGAATTGTGCATAAATTTGTGTTGCCATAAAGTTTTTAGCATTTCTATAAGCCAATAAATAATTAAGGATTTTAAAAATGTATACTTTTCATACACTTAATTAAAGCCTTTATTTAACATTTTTAGAAATGGGAACATAAAAAAAAAAAAAAAAAAAAGGCTGGGAAGAGTGGTTTGTGTCAAAAACCTCAAATGAACCAAAAACGGCATTTTTTTTTTTTGCATTTTATTTAAAACAAAGAAAAAAAAAGTTGCGCCTGTCTGTCTGTCTGTCTGTCTTTTTTTTTTTTTTTTTTTTTTTTTTTTGGGGGGGGGGGGGGGGGGGGATAAATTGTTAGGATTATTGATAACAGAACTTTATTTTCAAACTTTTCAAGGTTTCTACACATGAGCACAGTAGCAGAGATTTTGCCACACATAGTACAGCATTGCCTGGGTAATGGAATTTGAATGACCCCCCGAGATACAGTATACAAAAGCTTCACCACAGTGCACTGGACATTTGTACTACCAACAGCCGAAGTGTAAATCCTTGAGAAATTTTGAAAATAAATTTTGAGCTTTCAATAACCTTGAGAAACAAATTTTAAATGAGGAAATCATGGATAGGCTGAGATGCAGTATTTATTTTTAAAGAAAAAGTGCAACAATTTTTTTTTTTTTTTTTTTTTTTTCTTCTCAGCTACATTTAAAAAAATGTTAAATACGGTACAGTACAGGGCCTTCATTTGATGTACGAAAAATATAAAATTTTAACATCTGTAACAGTTTTTCTTTGTCTTTTTCTTTGTCTTTTTTTTTTTTTTTTTTTTTTTTTTTTTTCATTTAGAAACACAAAAGACTTTATTACATGGACACCTTGCATATTTTTTAAACATTACTTTATTATTTATTTATTATAATCTATTATTAACTGACTAAAGGTTCTCGCAGCCGTCTTATTTGATTTAATATTAAATTAATTCAAGAAAATAAGTTGCTGTGATTGGCTGAGAGTTGACTCTCAGCCAATCACAGCAACTTATTTTCTTAAATTAATTTATTATTGAATAAAATAAGACAGCTGCGAGGGCCTTTAGCGGTGTTTTATTAACATTTTAATAAAACAAGAAAGTTAGTTCCTATTCTTTATATTAACTCACCATTTTGCATTGTAAATAATGCCTTCACTGGTCTTACAATTAACATTCCTACCATCATAATTGGAAAGATGGATATTGAATTCCCAGCCATGTACATAATGAAGAGATTCATAGGAACCTGTAATATATAAAATATATTTTATTAAAGGATTGTATATAGATGGCTTGTATCTCAAAATCTAAAAAGAAAACTTCCAAATTTCATGATATCATTTGAAAGTTAATAGTAACAGCTACCTATGATAAAATTTTCAGAACCCGTGACCATCAGATAAAAGAGAAATTAATTATTGAAATTAACATGGGCTCTTATGGGACTAAAACTTCAAAAAATCATAATTTAAAATCTAGCATGGTGACCCCCAAAATTTTTTACATTTTTGAAGATATCTAATCCTAATGTATCACTGTGCAAAATTTCAGATTTTTCTGTCTTTACAATTTTTTAGTCAAATCCCACAGTAGCTGATTTCCCGCCTTTATCAAACTGAAATTGTTACCGGTAATGTGTTTTTACTGTGGTACTGTATTATTATGTCACATCAGTCACATGCATTACAGAATTCTGACATTCTATATTACCTGTTTCATTGGGCCAAGTGCTAAATCCCATGACTTTTTAATAATCAAATGGTTGGGGTCAGATTCTTTTGATGTTTCAGTGTAGTTTTGTCCCGCTGAAGGATTGTAGCCTGGAGGAGAGGCTATTTCTGGTCCGCGGTCTGCTTTGGCTCTATATGTTTAAACATAATATACTTTGTGAAACATGAATTTAACATAATATATATAGGATACAATATTACATCTTTATTTATTTATCCATAAAGCTGGCTGAAAAGTATGGAAGTGGAGTAAACTTAGGTTTGTTAATATTGTGGCTGTTGTTGTTGTACGCTGACGATGCTTTGTTGGTGGCTGAGAGTGAGGATGAACTGCAAGAGATGATTGATAGATTGGAAGTAGAAAATAAATGGATCTGAGAATAAATGTTGGGAAGACTAAAGTAATGGTATATGGAGAGAAAAAGATGATGGAAATGAGATCAAACTGAATCGAGAAGAGCTGGAAAAAGTGAAAGAGTTTGTATACTTGGGCAGATTATTTCAAGAGAATGGAAGTATAGATGGGGAAATTGAGAGGAGAGTGGTGGCAGGTAGGAAAGTGATTGGCAGCATGGCAGGATTGACCAAGAGTGATGCTTTATCAAACAAAGCAAAACTTGCAGAGTATAATTTTGTCTTACTCCCAACTAATAAAGTTTTAAATCATGGTTATGTCAGAGTAGGCATATGAGTAAGGTGAATGCGGTTGGAATGAGTTTTCTTAGAAGTATGTGTCGTAAAACAAGATTAGATAGGGTAAGGAATACTTGGTTGATGGAGAAATGTGGAGTGAAAGAAATGGTGATTGAGAAGTATGAGAGCAGTGTGTTACGGTGGTTTGGTCATGTTGAGAGAATGGGTGCTAAAAGAATTGCAAAACAGGTATTCCATAGCAGAGTGGATGGAAGGAGAGATAGAGGCAGGCCTAAAACATCATGGTCTGAAGTGGTTGGAAGATGTTTGAAAAATAAGAATGAGATGCAAAAGGAAGTGTATGAAACAAGGTGTTAGTCTGAAGGAAGCAAGAAAAGTATGTCACGATAGAAAGTTGTGGAGGTCAATCAATAGGTCAGGCTAAAAATTATCTATGCTGTTGGCTTACCCCAAAAGGGACTGTAGCATCATGATATGTATGTATGTACAGCTCTGGCCAAAAGTTTGAGAACTATTTGCATAGGCAACCCACAACCACACAACCCAATACACACTGCAATATTTTTGAGAGCTCCGATGCTGTAAATATGTTGAATTAGTATTGTAATTATGTGAGAAAAATAACAATAAATTAACCTATTTCCCAAAGAGAATTGCCTAAAATAAAGTTTGTCCTATGCTGAGCAATGTTATTCACTACTCCAGTATGGCCTCCAAGCACATTAATAATGACGTCATACGCATACACTGCCCGATTCTTAAACTTTTGGCCATAGCTGTACATCTTTATTTATTAAAGAGAAATGTTCAGGTATTAGTTTTATACTGTAATATTCAAGGCCAAAGTCTTAAAGTCTCAAAGTTGCTCTGCAGTCAAAAATACTGTACACGATGTATTATTTACCTCACTGTCATGTCCACTTTTTTAGTACAATACCCCTAATTGTAAATATGGAATAATAACATGTAAAGGTGTATAAAGTAACCCTGATTTATTTATCAATTATTTTTGGCTTAGCTACAGTAGTTTACATGAAGTTTTGAATGTGGGCAAGCTTGTCACGACAGGTCAAGTGTGGAATTCCTGTAAATGCCTGTGTAACACTCCGCTCCTTTGTTTTAATGTTTCCTTTCCTCCTCTTGACTGCATCAATTATTATCATTATCAAAACCACTATCCAACTACTAGCATCACACATATGACCACAAGAGCGTGGGCATTTTTAACAAAATCTTAAACCCAAACCCTTTATCGCAATACCTAAACCAATTACCCAAATATAGAATACAATAGCAAAACTTCAAATCAATTGTTGCGATGTGAGCTATAAAAAGCTCCGCAGCCATGATTATAAGGTAATTAATTAATTAGCCTTTGTTGAACCATCAACCCACAGTAGTTTACACTGTAAATTACAAAAGAGTGTAGTATTTGATACACTCATTCAGTACTGTAATGCTCAATCATAATTCTTATTAGTCTTATTACTGTTATTATTTTGGGCTTGGAGTTCCCTCAGCCATCACATTGGGAGTGTGGAGGCTAGCACATTCATCCAACACTGCGGTGTCTGATCAACATGTAAAAATTCCTTCCATCTGGACATTGTTCAGGTATCAATTTCCAGCTGGACATACGATTGTGGGTCCACCTTAGTCCAGCCATAAAAAAAAATTAATAATAATAATAAAAGGATTGGCAGTATAATTATAGAAGTGTAAGAGGGGCGTTTGTTTCAGTGATTCAGAAACCATGGCAGTCAATCAGTTGTGTGTGGGTCAGTCAAAGCCTGTCCAGCTGGAAATTGAAACCTGGATGACGTTTAGATGGCAGGAATTTTTACCTGAACCACTATCCGACCATCCAACATGGTTGACTTTGAAGCCAAGGTGCCAGGCCGGCATTCATATCCTAATCTTTATGTACACTCCCCCCCCCCCCCCCCCCCCCGAATAAATCTGACCGGTCACCGGTCGCGTTAAAGTTTCCTCATATATGCATATAAAGGCGTAGAACACCCTCAGGACCAAAATATGATAAATAAGCACATAAATTGTACATACCAGGCTCATATAGTGGTAATACCGTTGATTGCACCCTTCTGGTTGATTTTCCAAGTATTTTAGGTTGAAAATTGTAACGGTTCTCTTTGCGGGTTTGTTTCGTCACACGATACTCCACTTTTCTAGCAGTTTCAAGTATAGATAAACTCTTTTTTTCTATTGGCTGACAATAAAATTGCGCGAAAGATGTTTGAAACGTTTACAACACATTTTCCTTTTCAACACTGATTATATTATTCTTGATCTCTGTGGTTGTAATTATGATACACATACTTCACAATGATACATAATATTATTACAATTACTATATATACTGTTATGATGCGCAACGTCTCTAAATGAGTGTCAATGAACCACCCGGTCCCCGCAATGCACTAAACTGCAAACACGCGTACAGATCGGGCACGGGCAGGCGGCAGGCTACAAGGAAGTAGCGATCACCACAGCATAGGGGAGGGGGTTGGAGCCAGGTTGGAGCTCTAGAGCAGCTCTCCTTTGAGAGGCAAAGGCACGCGGTATATCGTCCGTGCTGCTCTTTGTTTTTAGTAGCTCTCTAGAGCTCCAACCCCCTCCCCTATGCTGTGGTGATCGCTACTTCCTTGTAGCCTGCCGCCTGCCCGTGCCCGATCTGTACGCGTGTTTGCAGTTTAGTGCATTGCGGGGACCGGGGGGTTCATTGACACTCATTTAGAGACGTTGCGCATCATAACAGTATATATAGTAATTGTAATAATATTATGTATCATTGTGAAGTATGTGTATCATAATTACAACTACAGAGATCAAGAATAATATAATCAGTGTTGAAAAGGAAAATATGTTATAAACGTTTCAAACATCTTTCACGCAATTTTATTGTCAGCCAATAGAAAAAAATAGTTTATCTATACTTGAAACTGCTAGAAAAGTGGAGTATCGTGTGACGAAACGAACCCGCAAAGAGAACTGTTACAATTTTCAACCTAAAATACTTGGAAAATCAACCAGAAGGGTGCAATCAACGGTATTACCACTATATGAGCCTGGTGTATGTACAATTTATGTGCTTATTTATCATATTTTGGTCCTGAGGGTGTTCTACGCCTTTTTGGAGATATGGACGCTCATTTCTGTACCATACAGTGCCTTGTCATGTCAAGGTGCATTCACATATTCTTAAATTTGTTTTCACTTTGCGCAGCAAAATAATTTTCCCCATTTAAAACAATGCTATTTCACAATTTGCTGCGCAAAGTTGTAACAAATTTAAGAATGAGTGAATGCACTTTTATAACGCCACACCACACCCACGAAGTGTGATTTCAAAAACACAGGCTACCCTGATTTTACCACCCTATCAGAGAACAGCCCAGTTGCAGCGTTGCAGCTAGATTAGCGCGGACCGCGGAGGGAACCTCAAGATGTTCCAGACACTCCAGTATGTAGGGTGAAATCATTGCCATTATCGAATGTATGTGACATGGACATGAATCATAATATGTATACATATGTACATGCATACATACATACATATTATGATTCATGTCCATGCCATCGATAGCACAATATGTACCGCAAGGAAATGAAAAACCTGCACAACTATAGACTGAAAAGCATTACTAAAATTGCAGTTTATTCAATTCATGTCGGTACATATAGTATGAATATTTTGTATACGAATAGCACTTGTATATGTATGTATGCATTACATATTCATAATTATGTACATAGTATAAGCATGAGCTGCACACATAATTATAAACAATGAAATATTTTATTCACCTATTTCATCATACATAATTATCTATATTAGTTGCCTATACACATAATTGTTTTCAGGTTTGCAATATAGCGTCTAAACTGAATTACCTAGTCGAAAAATCCAAAGACCACTTCGATTTTCGTTGAATTCTGGCAGCCGACATGTTTAATAAATTTGATGAATCAGATGAATACAGTTGTAGCTCACGTAAATATTATTTATTAATAATAAACGTTAATAAACACTATTAAAAAAAATGAAGCGAAAGCAGTGTTGTTATCAGACTCCCTCTCACTCCCCGCTCACTCCCTACTCCCTCTGCTCTTTTATCCGCATCGCAACTCCTCCTACCTGCTTTTCCAGTGAAATTTGTCTGACCCCTGATTTCCCCTCCAGTTCCCCTCTTTCTCCAGTTCGGATCCCGGAAGCTCGCATATTTTCGGAACTGTCCGTCGATCCTCGTTGTTATGTCAAATTCATTTTGTTCCCTTTCCCCTACTCTGCCTTCCGATTTGAAACGTTCCCCACATCGAGCCTTTTCCCCTACTGCTCCCTCCACGTCTCCCAACTCTCCCAAGCACGCACGGCACGCCCCCCAATCGTCAAGCACACCTCCCCTCCCTTTCCTTTCGTTTTTGTGCTTTTTGTTTATTTTTGTATTTGTTTTGCATCGACATCGAGATCGGGATTCGAGAGTCGAGACGACTGACGAGTGACGAGAGACAAGCATCATCAACTTACATTATCTACTAGAAACCTGTGCCGTGCGCTGTGCTGTTCAATGAAAGAACGCTGCTAATTTTCTCCTAGAGAGCTATATATATATATATTTTTAAATTAAATAATTTGAGAAATATGTTACTTGCGTGCTCTCTTATAATCTTGTCAATTAGCATGTATGGACTGCTTACTTGGTCGCAAGCATTGACCTTGTTGTTGTTCGTTGTGACAGCATTAACAGGAAGAAAATTTTTGCTTGTGATCCAAACATTACCTCGTGATGTCAGGTAAGCTAAAAATATGCATTTCGAATCTCTTGATACATAGCTGAACTACTGCATAAAAAAGGCATACATATTTTATATTGTAAATTAATTTGACTATTACACGAATAAATGCGTCTACTATATACATACACACACCACGCATTATTTTGCCACTGCGCGCGCTGCGTAGTGCGTACTGCGTAGTTTTTTGATGGCCCGCCTGTTGCTGTTGCACCCAAAGAGGTTATGGTTGCACCTCTTTCACGATCCATTTTTGTTTTGAAACGTATGTATATGTAATTGTATATCTATGAACTTGAACAACATATTTTAAAATAATATACATATTACATATCGTATCATACGTATCATAATATTTTATGATTTGTGATTCCGATCCGCCTCGATTCAACGACTTAAAAATCTATTTGCGGTTATGTCAGAAATCTCTTTTGCCAGTTGTAGAAGTTGTAGCAGTAGCACGATGTATTACTTACTAACCCTGTATTTTGTACCTCTTATACTTACAACTACGTATAGTACACGTACCGCATGTACGGATACGGACACATGAATGCTGTTCGTAAACCCACGTAAACCCTGTTCTCTGCTCCAAAAATGACGATCGCCTTTGGTTACTCAAATGGAATGCGCATTTTTTGGTGCAAGAGAACAGGGTTTACGAACAGCATTGAAGTTACAAATAAAGGAAGTAAAAAGAGTGTTGTTCGTAAACCCTGTTCTCTTGCACCAAAGAATGCGCATCCCATTTGAATAACCAAAGTTGATCGTCATTTTAGGAGCAGAGAACAGGGTTTACGAACAGCATTCAAGGTAACGTTTCAAAAAAAAAAAAAATTGGCCACCCACCGCACCTACCTATATGTTATCTGACCTACCCCACCTGACCTGTGTTATCTTTGTGGTTATGTAACTATACGATTTTTCTTAAATTATTCCATGCATGTGCATAATATAATATATCACACATGGAAAGAAAATATAATACTGACTGACTGTATGATATATTATTAGTGCTGTCAAAAAGAAGAAGAAAAAAAAAATCGGATATAATTATATCCGAAATTAATGCAGACCCGAATGAATAAATTGTGTCCGCAAATTAAATCCGGATTGCACGATCTAGGTAAGATCTTATTCGGATTTTTACAGCACTATATTATATATATATATATGTTTCCTTATACAGTATACATAATAAAAAAAGTCAAAAGGCACACACCATTTTAATGCATATGTACATAAAATAGTGTATTATCATATTATGTAATACATAACTGGTGCCACCATTGACACGAAGGGATTAGGTTTGTCGATTTGACAATGCTTTCTTTATAATGACCGAGAGCTATAGCTCTATAGTTATTTTTATATAGATTATACGAGTATACCTATAAGTACCAAATATTTGTACCTATATATTATTTGTATCTATATTAATATAACAGTTTCCACAATGTTAGCTATCGGAAATAAAAAGGGCAAAACGATTGGTGACACAATTCATTGATTCTCACTGTTATGTAATCCTGGATAATAATACTATTAATATATAGGTAATTATATAACAGCAATTTTGAAGAAAACAAATGTATATATCTATTATGTAACCATGCAGTTATTTTAGAGAAATCAATATAAATGGTCTCTGCCGCGTAATGATATCATATCATTTTAGAAAATGTTATCTTTTTTTTTAGATTTAATTTCTCGACCATGCTGAATTTGAGCTACTGTATAACAAAGTGTAACTTGCATAATATTCAGCGACATATATTTTGTATTTTAATTAATACTTTTTAAAAAGACAAAATTAAGATTTAAAATTTCATAGTTATTTAAAACATGCAAATTGGCAATTTTATAAAAAGTAAACGTATATTGCAGCTCTATGGCCAAAGTTCCCAGATGATTTGCATAGGCAACCCGCAATCACTCTATAATATGCCCCGTCCGGGAACTTTTGTACAGCTGTACCTATATAATTGTAATTGTATGTAATTGTATTTTCTTTTATGCTTTTTATTATTATTATTATTATATTTAATAAAGACGATTATTTTGTTTATATATAAATATATGCAGTACTGTAACAGAAAAAAAAAGGCTCTGAAAATGAAATATAAATAATGCATTTTAATGCAAGTTTCGCGAAAATAATATAATAAAATTAATAAATAAATAGAGGTATACTTTATAATTATTTATTTTTTATATATGATTTATATTACAGTATATAAAATACAATATTTATTATATTTGTTATAGATAGTAAAATATAAAAGAAACTACCTTTTGCATATATTTTCTTATATTGCGTGACAATTAAGTGACTGATATGTGAAACGTTGTTGATTATAAATATATATATATTTATATATATATATATGTTTATATATACATATATGAACTTAGAATTCATGTATGTAACAATATTTTTTTAAGCAATGAAACCTTTAGATTTATCTTTTTCATATTTCATTGATATCATACTTATCGCGTTTGTGTTTATTGTGATATGCATTATGCATAGTACTATTTTTTTTTTTTTTTTTTTTTTTTGCTTATATAGCATTATTCGTAACTCTATTAACGTTAACTGTACTGCACTCAACACTAATAAAAGTTGCTCTTAAGTGGTGCTGCGTATTATGTAATATAAAACTATATAAATACTTAGATATTAATATACATATGTCATCATAATCATCAACATCATTATATGACCTTCTCTCAGGATTGCAGCTTATATTACATAAAAGTCGTAAGCCTCCACCCAAAACTATAAAGTTTTCACTAATTTTATTTATGTATTCATGTTCATTATTATAATTTTTTATTTTACTGTGTTATCATGGAGACCACTCGCGGAGTTCAAATTTAACGCTGAAATAATCATTGCGCACATAAGCCCTTGCAGTTCACTGTCAGTATCATATTATAATGTATTGTAATAAATTATCATGCAGTTTTGGTATTGCGTCACACATGCGATGAGCTCTAACAATGTGAAGCTGTTAATTGATCTATAGACATAGATCATGACCCAACAATTTTATATTTTATTTTGCTTTCAGAACTTTGGACTATGCACTCGACTATTACTGTTGTTCGTAAACCCTGTTCTCTTGCACCAAAAAATGCGCATTCCATTTGAATAACCATAGGCGATCGTAATTTTTGGTGCAGAGAACAGGGTTTACGAACAGCATTAGTATTTTTTTTTATGTATATATATATATATACAGTATATGTATATATATATTTTTTTTTTGCACCATTTTTTAATCGTTGTTTTAAAAACTTTTGACCTCGAAAACCTTTTGCAAATAAGTTGTAATATCATATATACGTTGCAATTTGATAATATCATCGACGTTTACAATGTGTGGCCATATATCCCTCAGACCATGATTATACCCTTCAACTAAAACTTGCGGGAACAATATAATTTTAAGCAATACACATTAAAATACAATATTTAAACATGTAAGATACATGTAGCTTACTATACAATAACAAAAGTTATTTTGCGAAATAAATAATGTTTGACGATAGTTTCAACATGCAAATATATTTTTGGATTATTTGCAATATGTTTGTAAGCATTTTTTGTTATATATATTTTATACCGTATGTATCTTAACGGAAAGCTGAGAATTCGATTGATTTACATTACAAAAAGTAATGAATATTACAGCATGCATGTAAGACTTATATAGCGAGTGTTTAACTTTAAAATCTATAGTAGTAATACATTATGGTGTCCTCATTCGTGTACATATTTGTTTGCACTGACAATTTAATTATTTAATGTTATAATGATCTAAAATTCAAACGTTTAAAATCTTTATGTTAAATTGATGTCACATGTGATTTTAACTACAGGTTTAAAATTATATTTGCAGAGTGCAAATAAATTAGTATTAATATTATAATTATATTTTTCAATACGTCATTACTTTCCAAAATTAACAATATTATTCTAAGAACTTAAATATTATATTATTTATAACCACTTTTTTTCTCTCTGTGAGCCAGTATGGTATCAAGTTCCAACTACTGCTCGTGTGGTTTTCTCATTACATCGTGATTGAAGGTCTCATAAAAAACAATGAATAAATTACTTTTCCTGCATGAGTTACAGTTGTGTAATCTTGCATTGTATTATTGACGTTATGTATTTTGCAAATGGTATAGGTGGATGAATTTATAAATAATTATATTTGCGGGTGTAATATATTATTAGGGCTCAAAGGGTGCTACAGACAGATAGTTCTGTAAAAGAAGATATAAAGTATATACCATACGATATCCAATATAATTGTTAGTAAATTATTATTGGTATGCAATAATTAAGCTGATTCACCTCTAACACACGTGTTATATGGTCTATCTATATGTTAGCAAATGCAAAAACAAAACCGGAAAATATTATAATCCTAAATTTAATCTTATTTTAACTTCTATAAAACAGGTTTTGTGGAAACTGTTGTGGTGTTCAAATAGTTTTTCCTCTCCTCTGACTGTGACAAATTATTTTATTGCAGCACTTGTGTCTGATGAACTAGTATAAATTGCTAGCGTCATCTCAACACTTTACCCCCATTGCTTTTAGTATTGTATTTTACATTGAGAGTGCGACCACTGACCACACAAATTAAAGCCGATCCGATATGTACCCCTTTCTAGGACCTTATACCTTATGCCCTATGATAGGACTATAGGCATAAAATTATAATATACATATTTTATACTTAAAATAATAATAAAAACACTGTGGTCGGCGATAAAAATGAAGTTCTATGCTCTTATATTATAATTTGTTTATTAAAATGGTGTACAATACAGTTTTTCATTTGTCTTACATACGCATCGTTATAAAAAAATTAGTCAAAGTAAAGAATTATATTTATTCTTTGCATATTACCTTATTACTAGAACCATAATATAAATACATATATATTTATACTATGCTATTGCTTTTTATATTTAAAAAAAAGTAAATTACAGTAATTAACAAATAAGTCTTAAAATTTCGGAATATTTAAAAATTTCATTACTTTATGTGGCGTGATTCTGCGTGATTCTGTATTATTATTATTGTAGCACGTTCAAAATTTAAACTCGTAGTTATGCCAAGTGGGAATAAAAATTGTATTGTCAATGCTCATATCATATAACATTATCTAATAACATATGGTTATTCCATTAAGTCATATTACAGCGTGCATAAAAAAAAATGTTAAAACATTAAATAATAATAAAAAAATGAATGTACGGTGTATGAAAAAAACGACAAGCAATAAAAAAATTATGCATACATCATTATAATAAGCGATTATGGCCAGATGATTGAAACACGTGTAAGCTAAGTTATGTACGTAAGAGTAACACGCACTCTAGTCATTTAATTATAATATAAAGCATTAAATTGTTATTGTTTTGAGTAATTTGAAAAAAAGAAACCTTGATAGAACATCTTCATTTATTTCACTATCACTATTTATATCACTATCTATAGTTGCGATTTGAGAAAATACTTTCAACAATTTATGTTGATTATATTATAGACTTTTGATACGGCGTAAATGCGTAATATACGTTAAAAGTTTGCTATTCACAAAATATCAATTTTACTTATTAACCTTGATAATCGCATTTTCTCCAATCATTTTAGATAATATTATCATGAATTTTTAGCGATATTTTTTTGCCTAACAAATCCTGTATCCGATTTCACCAAATTATGATTATTTCGAGAGTACTACAACACTTCTTTAGTATATTTTGCTATATTTTATTGACCGAGGAATGATCGTGTGTGTATTCATTAAACCTATAATATGCTATTTATAATAGTATATTATAGTATATAGTATACATATAATCATATTATTAATAAATTCGTTATGTCCTGTAATCAGTACAGTATCTGAACTAAACTCATATTTTATATTGTTGCACCACGTCTAATGAAGAAATATAGTCCCCGTCTCGAGTCACTAATTCGAGAGTGACAGACCGCACCGCATATCTCCCGCGTCTCAATTTTCGGTATAATCGTTTTTAGTATAGGAGAGATGATTCTAAAATTAATTCAACCTAAAATAAAAAGAATTTAGATAAGATTCGATATGTTCTTTAGCGCTTGATACAAAAATTTAAAATTTTATTATATATTGTTATAAATAGATTTTGATTAAAAACTGTGCTGCTGTATCACACATCATTGATCATTCCTGCGACTCACTGAAATGTAGTTTTCATTTATAAATATTAATTGTTTCAGTATAAGTACATTAAAGTCTCTTAATTAATTATCAATATTAGTACTGAAATTACACGATAGTAGTAAATAATAGTACAACATTATGGCTTGTAAATCTGAATTGTAATTTGTGCATATAAACGTACGCATATACTCGTATAAAACACTCGTCATTATAGTAATATGTAGTTTGTTTCATCGTTCGTGTTCATACAATATGTGTACAATGGACCACTTGCAATAAAATGTTTTTAATTGTTGCAGCAAGTAAGTGAAAACGATTTTTACATAAGAAATGCATTAAGAATTATTCAAATTATTTTAAAAAGTTCGTTCATTGCAAAGTGGTCAATTCCATAATTCCATGCATTTGAACTGCTATTCTTTCCTACGAAACAATAAAAAAAGAATTTTATGAGCAAATATTTTGTTCATCTTAGTTCTCACACATACTCTCGCTGATATCTTTATGAATTAAGTTAGTGAGTGACTACATTTCTCTTCATTTTTATTATTATAATTATATTTATTTATTTGTTAATTTTATTATCATTATTTTTATTATGCAAAGAAGAAGCAGATATCATCAAAATTTTATTAGTGTAATGAGTTGATTGTAATGTAAAATCCCTGAATGCGTTTGTGATATTAACCAATTTTAATTAATACAAATCATCAATATTCACTCCCTGTTGCGCCTGTTGAGTGTTGGTACATAATATGCAACACGCAACACAACAAGGTTATATAATGATATTAAATTTTTATATTTGAGTAATATCATGGTATTATTAATCAATTTTTTCAAAATTAAATCAATTGCGGTATTAAAAATAAAAAATTAATTTCTGTATCTACGCAGTTATTATATTACAAAAGCTCGATGCATTTAAAATTGGCATTTCGTCAAGTCTGTATACATAATGCAGCGTTCAAGGAATGCATTGCATAAAAGTAATGTTGAAGTAAAAATAATCTTTTTACATAGCTTCCTGCAGTTCTATAGTATATAATATAGCTCCTACATCATTCATCACGTGATAGCGTCGCTTCCACTGTTTACTTACATTAGTAATATGATATTACAACATCATTTTATATACCTTGTTTGTCCACAGGTTCCTGTACAGACTGATATGCGTAATTCGTACCAATCAAGTACTGCGCAGTAAGAACGAGACACCAGCCTCTTTGTTGAGTTCTCATGCAAATGCAACCCCTGATTCACCATGCTTCATATTCAAGGGACAAACTTGGACATTCCGCCAGGTTAATATACCAATATGTTGAAACTTTAAATTAGAACTTAAATCTTAATCTGAAGCTATATATAATAATAATAATAATAATAATAATAGTAATCTTTTATTAAGGCGCATACAGGGCTATTTCAGCCATATTACATGAACCTTGGCCATAAATTGAGCCAATAATATTACAATAAAAATACAAAACATTACAATATGCAACAATATTAAACCATTGGTGGTAGCGCAAAATCAGCGCATCACATCTTACTCACTGGACATAACTTATTTGACACACAACAAAATAACACTTCTATAATAATATATCAATAAAACTTTTACTATTACTTATTTCCTAACACAATTTACTTATCTGTAATAATAAATTATTTTGTTGCTTCTTAGTTTTTTTTTTTTTTTTTTTTTTTTTTTTTTTTTTTGTAAGCCTACAGAATTTGTAGTACAAGTATAATTATGTATATTTATTTTTAATATATATAATGTTTAATTTAATTTGTAGAGCAAATATAATATAACTTAAAGCCACTTGAATTAAAGCATAATAAAAAATAAAAATTAATAAAAACATTTCAGAACATCATTCATTATACAGAAATGATACAATGCACTAGTAAAAACTTTTTTTCCCAAGTTTTTATTTATATTTTACAACTAGTTGTATTTGTAAAAAAATTGTATAGGTTTGGTACATTACAAATTTATTTATTTTATTTATTAAACACCAAGGTGTACTTATACATATATATTTACATTGCACTTTATAAGTCTACATTTTTGCATATTGACTTAATGATAGGGTCCGAGATGGACAATGAAGTAAGTGGTACCTAGTACATAGGCCACCACATAACAAACATACACATTTATCATTACACTCGAGATTTTCTTTAATCTGACAGATTATGAAACTTAATGAAAATTTATGAAACAAATGAAAATGTATCCAACAGTTAAAACTTTTAACATTTTGGTTTTGCTTTACTTATGTGACAAATAATACATTATTTATTTCATAGATGGAGGACTACAGCTGGAAAGTGGCACGAGTCTTCTCTCAGATGGGTTTTGTACAGGGTGATGTGGTGGCACTAATGTGCACCAACAGACCAGAATTTGTAGGAATCTGGGTTGGACTGTCAAGACTTGGTGTAGTTACAGCACTCATAAATACCAATCTTCGTCATGCAGCATTGCGACATTCACTCAAAGTAGCATCTCCTAAAGCTGTCATTGCAAGTTCGGAACTATGTTCAGGTTTGTTTTAAATAAAATTCAATGGTATGAAGTGTAACCATTTTTATTTATATCTTATGATTTTCAAATTTAAAATAACATTTAAATTAGGATAAAAAATATATTATGAGAAATTTAAAAGAAGAAGATAAAGAGAAAATTAGTAAAAGCCTTGCCATATAGTAAAGCGAGTCCCATAGTTTGGTAAAAATGTTGCTACTACAGAGGGGAAAAAGAGAAAAAAAGTAGCAAATTAAATTGGATAGCTTATAGCTTTCAGCACTAAATTCCAAGAGAAACGGTGTGTACTATGCCTTAATTGTCAGTCTTTACAGACTCGGAGAGAAACTATGAATGATAACTGTTGCTAGTGTGTCACAAATCACAATTATGTATTAGTTTTTATATATATATATATATATATATATATATATATATATATATATATATATATATATATATATATCTGCTAGCAAGATTTTCATTGAACTATTGACCAATAAAGGAACAACAGATTTGAGGCCAACTTTAAGCAAAATCGCTCACATCTGCTTCCGTTTCTACTTACTATGCATGCGCAGTATGTTGAAATCTGAAATGGAATAAAGTCTGCTTAAAGTCATCCTCAAAACATTTGTTCATTTATTAGTCAATGAGATTCTTTTCAGTTTTCACTATGGTAAATCCCTTGCTAATTTTCTCTTATTATTTTCTTTCAAATTTATCATACCAAACCACCAAGGTTATTTTCGTTAATATCAGTTATAACATAATTGTTATATTATTATATCAACAGCTATCCGAGAAGTACATGATGAGTTGGATGGCAATTGCAAACTGATTAAACTGTGTGGGGCTGATAAGCCAGAGGAAGAAGAAGTCCAAGAGGAGAAATTTATTTTATTAGATGAATTAGTGAGAAACTCTGTAGCAACACCAATTCAAGGTCTCTCTCCTCCAAGTTATCGTAATAAAGTTTTGTATATCTATACATCTGGCACCACAGGATTTCCAAAAGCTGCTGTACTTTTAAATTCTAGGTAAGGCAAAGAATATTTTAGGAAAAAATATGTTAAAAATATTTATTAAGGCAAAGAATATTTTAGGAAAAAATATGTTAAAAATATTTATTAAATGTTTAATATGTTGACATCAAGTTATAATTTCAAATACTATTTCAGATATCTATTTGCCACAGTAGCTGCTATGGTTATGCTCCCTATCACACCAAAAGATCGTATGTACAACCCTCTTCCTCTCTACCACACAGCTGGGGGTATAGTTGGTGTTGGACCTGCAATTTGCTTTGGAATTCCTGTTGTCATCAGAGAAAAGTTTTCAGCGTCTGTGTACTGGAAAGAATGCGCCGAATTTGGATGTACGGTGAGTTTTCATAGTAATTAGTGTTAGTACTGTACTTGTAGGTAGCCAAAACAAAAGTTATTGGTTGAAATAACACATTTTTCTGATATAGCTTTGATATAAGGTACTGTATGTGCTAGCAAAGGTAATAAAGAAAAATTAAATACTTTTAGATTGGCCAGTATATTGGAGAGATGTGTCGCTACCTGCTTGCTGTACCTCCTAGTGATACAGATAAATCTCACAAAGTGAGATTAGTTGTAGGCAATGGACTACGCTCTGCTATTTGGGCACAATTTGTCAATAGGTTCAATGTGCCACAAGTTGTAGAGTTGTATGGAGCAACCGAAGGCAATGCTAATATCGGTAATTATGATATGTTTATTTATGTAAGAAATGCAAACTTTTATTGACTGATAAAGGGAACATTGTTTTGAGGCCTACTATAAGCAATTTCGGTCACATGTTTTGTTTTGACGTACAGTAATGTGCATGCGTAGCAAGTAAAAACGAAAGCGAATGTGAGCAAAATCGCTTTAAGTCGGCCTCAAAACACTTGTTCCTTTATTCGTCAATTGACCTAGGTAGTTTTGGGATAGTAACTAGTATTAAATTGCAAATTATAATAAATTTTGTAAAACATTCTGCAACTGTATATGTCTACAGTAAATGTGGATGGAACAATTGGAGCTATTGGATTCTTGCCTCTCCTTTTGCCACATCGCTTCAATCCAATTGCTTTGGTACGAGTAGATGCCGACACTGGTGAACTGATACGCACTGGCTCAGATAACTTCTGTGTCCGCTGCAAGCCAGGTAAGATGAAATTCAAAGCGCGAAGGAATAAATGAAACCTTTGTTTCTCCTTTTTAAACGACTAAAACTAATTTTAATGTAAAGGTGAACCTGGGATGTTTATTGGAAAAATTGAAGAAGGAGACGCTACCAGAGAATTTCATGGATATGTGGATAAATCTGCTTCAGAGAAGAAAGTTGCTAGAAATGTATTTGCACCTGGAGATAAATTTTTCTTGTCTGGTAAATATTACTTCCATTATTATTATTATTTTGCTATTTTATTATGTGTTTATTATTGTTTGGTATTTTTAGAATTAAAAAAATAAAATTAAAGTGACATTTCTTTATTTTATTCAAGGTGATATTTTGGTGATGGATGAAAAAGGCTATTTATACTTCAAAGATCGCACAGGTGATACATTTAGGTATGTATATTAAATCTACATTCTCACCCGTGCAGATTGTGACACTAATTTTTATTTTACATAGATGGAAAGGAGAGAACGTGGCAACAGCCGAGGTAGAAGCAGCAATCAGCAGTGCTATTGGTCTGCGAGATGCATGCGTCTACGGAGTTGAGGTGATTAAATTATTTAAAAATATTATTTTTTTGATAGTGATAATCGTGTTATTAAACCTCCTGAAATCGCGATCTAGAAAGTTGTATTATTAACACGCTGAGAGATAAAGTCATTACAGCGACCATGAATATACGCCACAGCTAAAGTTGCTTTCACTCTAGCTTGACGCAAGCATTAGCTGCTTGAGTTGCTCTTCATTTTACGTAAATAATTTTGCTACATAACTGAATCCATAAAAGCATTTTATATAACATAAAATTATACCTCAAGTAGTTGGCACAATAAGAAGAGCAACTCACGCTTGCACCAAGCTAGCGTGAGAGCAACTTTAGCTGCGACATACGTTCAGGATTTCTGTAACGACCTTTTCTCTGAGCGGGAATAATTTAAAAAAATTATATTGCGTTTACACAACAATCACTATTAAAAATGTCATTGTTTACTACTCGTTTTAAATTTTTTCTATGTCATTGCTAAATTTATTAAAAATATTCACTTCTCATGGACTAGATTCCTGGAGCAGAGGGCAGAGCTGGCATGGCAACAATTCTTGATGCAGATCATGTCTTAGATGTGAAAGTCTTAGGAGAAGCACTCTCAAATGCTTTACCCTCATATGCTCAGCCATTATTTCTCAGGATTGCAGAAAAGATTGATCTTACAGGTAAATTAATAAATAAATATCAATTACTGTATCCAATTGTTTAAAATGCAAGTCACCGTATATTAATGGAGTGCAACTCTTTTCTGTTAAAGGTACATACAAGCTGAAGAAAAACATTCTACAGAAAGAAGGATTTGACCCAGCCCAAGTGAAAGATAAGTTATATTTTCGTGCAAGTGGCAAGGGAGAGTACAAGGAACTTACCCCTTCATTATTTGATGATATAATGATGGGTCATGTTCGTGTTTGATTAGAAATATTTTGGGTTGTTAATAGAGCTGTGGAAAATCATTAAATTTTCCAAATAGTGTATATGTCTATGGTATCATAAATATATTATATGGGAATTAATCTTTAAGTATGTATGTATACTATAATATAAAAACCATACAAAATTGTATACAATTGAAACAAGTATCCCTATTGTAAGCCTATTGTATACATTCAATACATAAAATGTAATTAATTTTGATATAATGTAATAATAATTAATTGAGTTTATCTCAAATTGCACTTATGTGTTCATATAATTAAACATTATTTATGAAAAGAAAATATTTGACTATACATATTTATTAGATAGTTTTGTAGTTATTTATATACATGCTGTAATAAAAAAACGTGCCGCAATATGAAACATGCCACATGCCATAGTATTTAAGATTGCATTTCTTGTAATATACTTTAGTAAAAAAAAAAAAAATTAAAATAAAAAAAAAAACGGGAATTCAATGGCAGGTGATTTTTTTTTTTAATTGTTATTATTTTTTTTATTCTTTTTGAAGACTGAATGAATATTAATAAAGCTTATCGTTTTAGCGCGCGGGGAGACACGGGGAAAGCTAAGAGTCCCCTAATTTAATATTATGCTTTTGGTAAAAACGCCCTTTTATTTTTTATGCGATTTTTGAGAAAACTACTCCACTGATTTCGGAGACATTTAAATGAAAAATACTAGACATACTTTTACGTGTTTTAGGCCATAGAAAGTTTTTATTTATTATTATTATTTTTTTTTTAACCAATTACCTCAACTGGGAAACAAAAAGTTTACTTTTATAATTTATTTTGTGAAGATTTATGCTTTTCACTTATGTTTTTTTATTATCAATAGGTGTAACATAACATAATCAATACAGCATAAAATTTGTAGCACAAAAAGACAACAATATATTTTTATTATTAATTTTGTGAGCATTTTATTATGACTTTCGTAACACACAATCCTAAAATTTGCACAATTCAATTGCTATGTATGTAATGCATTTTAATTTGTTTTGAAAGTAATATATATATATATATATATAGATATAAAACCGTTAATATTTTTAATTTTGTTCCAATAAATAAATGCATAATAATTAATATCTGATGATGACTGTTGGGCCAAATGAGATATATTTTTATTTATTATTATTATTTAAATAATAAACGTAAATAAAAGGCATTGCCTGCTTACCATATCATTCATTACATCGAGTTCTATAATAGTACCCTAACTATTATTTTACAAAGCGCCTTGTCTGCCTTTTTTTCCCCCATGAACTGTGTAAACGTACAAGTTTAATTTACATAACTAGCATATAATTTGAACACAATTTTACTTTTCTTTTATTGTAATATTTACTTATTATAAAATACTATTTTAAATATCGAGTTTAATTTTAATTGCTAATTTTTTTGTTTATATATTTGAAGAATTATGCACATTTTACTCTTATTATAATATATAGAAAAAGATTGTTAAAAATAATATTAATAAACAAAAATCACAGAAAAAACGGTCCTCTTGAAATGGTATTTTTGCAGTAATAGTAATGCAATAATTTGATTTGCGCAGGAAAAAAAAAGTAGCTTAGTTCAAAATACATCCAAAAATATTGGATTTTGCTATTGCAATATTAATAACTCGTGTTAATTGTTTTTTTAATATGTAAATGAACTTCAGAAAAATGACAAGACCATTACTGTTTTATTAAATAAGAAGTAACAATGTCATATTTCTTCTGATGGAATTTTGTAGTCCCTTTTCAGGATTGTCGTTTACATGATTTTGTATTTTCTTTTATCCTAATTTTATTATACAGTACCTCATTCCATAATTGTTAAATATTTATACATTTTTTTGTATGTGTGTTTTTTTATCGTTTTTTTACCGTGTTTTTATTTTCACCTTTTTTTAAAAATAAAAATATGCGTCCTAAAATCAGCCGTAGCCGCATATAATGCCAAGCAATTTGTCTAATATCATCGAAGTACATTTTGTTTAGTTTAAATTAAGGTATATATGTGTATGTATATGTGTGTGTGTATATATATATATATATATATATATATATATATATATATATATATATATATATATATATATAATATATATATATAATATATATATATTATAATTTTGTGTGCTGAAGTTAATTATAAAATATATTTCATGCAATTATATAATACAAGAGCTTAATTTTTTTTAATTATTGTTGGTGTAAATAATCGAGAAATTGTGATATTGTCATAACATGAATAACAGCTATACGCTGCATAAATATATTAATGTTAAAAAAGTTTTTGTATTTCTTTTATATGCATATAAAAGCATGTATTTTCTACTGCAATTTAAATAGTAAAATAGCTTTAAGTAATATAATTGTATTGTAACAAATTTTTGATGTCAAAAAGCATGTTTACATCACCTAAATGTTCCTAGATAACGTCAGTATAATAAAATCAAAATAAAACGTAAATTCTAGCATTTTTATTTTAATAATAAAAAATAGGGTCCAGTAAAAATTTGTGTAGGGTTTATCTAAATCCTAGATGAGTATATAATTGATGTTTTGAAAGTAACTATTATATTATTCGTTATACTTGCGAGTGATCTAATAATTTCAATGAATTAACTTGACATTACATGTGTAGCGTAAATTTGCTGTAATTTTTTTTTGCGAATTCATGTATTTTTAAATATCTGATATAATAATGTAAAATAAGCATGAGCATTATGGCACTATTATATGGCTTCAATTTAAAAACAATAATTTGTTGTTGTTTTTTAATGTGAAAATACATAGAAACATCATAATTACATAATATTAATAATAAAATTGAAAAACCTTTCTCTGCCAGTATTGAAATTTTGAAATTTCGCGCTATGAAAATGGATTCTCCCTCATCATCCCCTTCCAAACTCCAAATCCAACCTCCAACCCCTTTTATTATATGCGTATCGTCAATGCGCCGGACACTCGTGAGTTGCTCATGATATTGGCGTCACTTCAATACTTACTTCTAACCACTGAAGTCCTTTTCCCAAACCCCTTGTTCACTGAAATTTATCAGTGGCCATGCAGCACATTTGCACCCGGATTTTAGTGGGATATGAATGAAGACCAAATCAATTCTTTCTGAGGTAAGCTTGAAATTTTTAAAATACTTCATTTATACACAATTTAGATATATTTTCTATAATGTGAATTATTTTTTTTAAAAAAATAAAAGTTTATTACAATAAATTGAATTTCTTTACTCCAGTAATTGTAAAAATGTATTGGAATATAAATATTTTAGTGTAATATTGAATTTTGCAATACGCTGCTATCGTACGGCATATCGTGTGCGGTGTCTTGCTTTCATGCGCGGCGATCAATAAAAATCTTATGAATCAGCACGCTCTATACATACGTGTGTACGTCAAAATTCGATATCACTCAAGTTTTAAACGTTTGAATAGAATTATTAATTATAATGTATTTTCCATTATATAAACAAAATTTTAAAGGGTATTTTTTTAAACTTTTATTCTTACAATAATTTATACGTATTATATATTTTTATCGATTTAATTCTAAAATGTTGATTTCCTTTATGATTTCAATGTTTAATTGTAAAAGTCGATATTTTGTCCATATTAAATTATTTTTCCCCTTTCAGTTTTACGAAAATAACATACCTTTTTTATTGAGCTATCGATTTTTCATCAACATTATAGAAAGTGAAAGCACTCTATTTAATAAGCAATGTTAAAAAAAATAATGCCGAAAAATTAAGAAAATTGAGTATTATTTTCTTTGCTGATGGATTGTGACGGGCAATTTTGAGATAGATTTGCGAATTGAAGATTCAGGTTTTGTTGATTTTTAGTTCGTGGTCCTGCTGTTGCTGTCCTTGGTGCCTCTACCTGGGCCGCCAGTGCTCCGCGCACCATGCCCACGTGACCGTTCCGCCGTCGTTCGAAACATTGTAAATAAGGTAAAAAGAAAATTGTAATCCCCCGCCTCAAATAATAAATACATTGAAGGGATTATTAAATTGCATCATCTCGTTTACAGAAGTGGATCCCAATACTGAAACAATATGGATTAAAATTACCTTTAGAATGCCCTTTTCATCCCGTAAGAGATATATTTTGGCCACGTCAAGTAGCCAAAATCAGGCACCGTCCATCGCAATGGAGTTGCGGCCTTTGTGGAAAATCATTTTATAGCGAAAGATATTTAGAACATCATTTTGAAAATAGGCATCCTGATCACCTTAACATGGTAAGAAAAATAAAAAGAACATGGAATTTTAGGGTTGGGGGTTAATTAAATTATTATTTTAAAGGCTGAAGATGCCGTGTGCCTTGCGGATTATTGTGACGTGATGCGATGTGCGGTTTGGGAAGCAGCAGCAACGTCCAAAGGAGCCAGCGGGCAAGCGTCCAATACTGACCTAGAGTTATGGAAAGAGTCCTCTGCCCTTGTTGTTGCAAATAGTCTTAGTCATCCATCACCAACTGCGCTGCAATCAGTACCTGTTGCAGGTATAGTCTATTTTCTCCTCCATCATGCATTTTTTGTATCGATTATTTTGTTTACATGTTTATTTATATAAATAACTTGGTTATAAGTTCATTTTATTTTGTATGTGTTATTCTCTTAGTAACAAGAGGGGAGTTAGCACCATACCCTGCCACGGATTCAGGTGTTCCTCCTAAGGCTGAAAAAAGTAAAACGCAGCGGCAGCCTGGTTCTTACTGTACATCCAACTCTAGAAAAAAAGGTTTTTTATTGTTCAAGTACTTGAATCTATTTAATAAAGGGGGTTTATTGCCATATAGTCATCTAGCAAGGAACATATTATATCTTTTGTACATTTTTGCTATCCCAATATTACAGATATAGAGATTTTAAAAATATTTAAAGAAATATGATATTTAATTCTCTGGAGGCTTGGTTTAAAGCATTATATGTAAAAAAGAAAAAAAATCAAATCAAATGTCACTTATTTCAGTCTCAAAGGGTTTTTATTTGAAGGACGGACAATAAAAACAATAAAATTTTGCATTGTATCCTAAAGGTCCGCAACCGGCAGTACAAACGTGCTACAAAAGTTGCATAACTTCCAGGATATTATAATATAAATGGCAGTAGAATCGTATTATGTCATTACGAAAATAACGAAAATTATTTAAATTATTTTCAACTTTTGACCTAATTTACTAACAAATATTAATGGAGCTTATCGGTTTATCGCGCGGGGAGATGCGGGGAAAGCTAAGGGTCCCCTAATTTAACATTACGCTTATAGGGGAAAACACGTTTTTTTGTGATTTTTGAGAAAACTACTCCACCGCGCGGAGAAATTTTAATGAGAAATACTAGACATAGTTTTACGAGTTTTAAGCCAAAGTTATTTTTAAGCATTTTTTTAAACAGATAACCTCCATTCAAAATAATATAATTATAATTTTACATTATATTGATATATGTGGAGATCTCTAATGAAGTTAAAAGAAAGATGTCATAACAAATGTACAACTCAAATTGATATTGTATGTACCAACTTACAGCCTCTTCCACCCCTCTGGATGGCGAGAACAGCACCCTAGAAGAAGATCAGCGTCCTGGTGAAGGTGGATGTCCTCCAGGGTCCACAGGGAGCTCTCCAGGTGGTAGCTCTCTTAATCACATGCAACGCTTCAAGGCAGATTGTCGTCCTGAACAGCTGCTTCCTCTCCGCACACGGTGTGAGGGGCTCGTCTGGGACTGTATCGCTGGACTTCTCACAAATCTCTCAACCGAGGAGTTCAAGACTATTGAAGGTTCAAACAAAATGATTACAAACTGACCAGCATTTTCATATTAATATTTAAAAAATAATATGCCAGACATAGGCATAGCTCATTGTCATTGAGAGTGCGCAATGTCTGAAGTCTAATTGACCTTGTAAGAAATTGTTTTATCAATACCATATTTTGGATTTTTCCATTTCAGGTAATTTGCAGTAAAAATTACTTTGCAAGGCCAAGTGAACTTCAGACAGTATAGCTGAGCCCGCAGCCTCTATACTTATATTCATTATTATTTTACTTCAGAAATATACTTTAAAAAAAAAAAAGTACAAAAGATGAATTTATTTGTGGGTCATGATTATACAACTTACATGTTACACAATATCTTTGTTGATGCTTAGGTGAAATGAACAGGGCTGTTTGCTGGTACCTTACATGTGACCGCTACTGGGAAAATGCTCCAAATGAAAGAAGACGATTTCCATGGGCTTTACTTCTTGCGCTCGTCACAGCTTTAGCATTGATCGTCTGTCTGTGCTATTATCTAATCTGGCTGATGTGCGAGTAAGTTATGACATTTATAAAATTCAAACATAGATTTGTCTTGCTTTCCAGATTAATTGTCTGTGCATGAATGCTTTGTATTCATTTGCCTTTCTTCTTTTTTTTTTAAAAAAAAAATCCTGCAAATGTATTTTTTTTTAAAGTCCCTGTGCTCGTATTAGAGAGATATTGCTAAATTTTTATAATTGCTATTTTTTACTTCAATTATAATTGGCAAGATGACTAAAAATGTTATTGCTGTTTGTTTAAACAGTTCAGATGAACAAGGGCTGGTGAGAGAAGGATCCATGTCTCAACCTTCATCACCAACGATGCAGGCCCAAGGGATGTACACTGGTGAGGACGAAGCAGAGTACTACACTGACAACTTGGGGGCTGCTAGTGCACAAGGCGAGCATTACATCTACGTTACGTATCCACCTGAATTAAAGAGAAGGCTAATGGAGAGGTGGGAGATATGAAAAAAAAGCATCAATTATACATCAATGATCCATCACTGGAATTATTTATATTGAATAATATTTTATCTTTTAAATTTAAATAATTTTTCCTTCAATATGACTCAGTGTGTTAATGCTATTTTATGTTATGTGCTTTCAGCTGCTACAGCCGGACGACAAGGCTCTGATGCTGTATTTTGTGAAAAATGCAAATGCAAAATATAGAATTTTTGTGTGTTTTTTTGGTAAGTATAACAGATTTTCAATATAACAGATGAGTGATGATACTTTATATAACATTATATTTATAATTTTTCAGTACCCTAAAATGACGAAAGTGTGGAAGATTTTTTTTTAAATTTTTATATATATATATATAAATTAGAGGATACTGCCAAATAACATGGAAAGCTCTGTGTTAGCAGAACTGCAACAAAAAGACAAATTTAATATTTATAGCATATTTCCTTCACAAAAGTTTTATTTTCTCTTTTTATAGTTTAGAAAATTCTTATCATCCAGAAAACGTAATAATAAAATGCTCTGAAAAAAAAAATAAAATAAAATAAGGAAAAACTCTAGAAAAGATTTTAAAATTTTTAATATATTTCTTGAAACTCTTGATACCTTCTTACATCTAATACTTAAAATAATACTCTTTTTTACTGCTAAATATAAAAGATTAAATATATGTACTCATCTTATATTATGTCTATCAATAAAATAGGAAAAGAAAACTTAACATGTTTATAGAAATTTTACACTTTAATTTGTTGCTTTAAACATGCAGCAGATAACTTTTATGCAGATAGTGTATAGAGCGAGCGCTGTTTGGTTTGGAGCAAAGAAATGTAATAATAAAAGTTCAAAAATCACTACGCTTTGAATTTCAGAATGATAGCACAATTTTTAATATCATCTGATACATAATATTATATATATATATATATATATATATATATATATATATATATATATATATATATATATATATATATATAAATATATAATATATATACCATGTAATTGTAATATATAGAGAAAGATATGCACACACCACAAAAAAGAACAATTTTCTGAGAAAATTGTTATTATATAAAGCATGCATTGCACAAAATTAAAAAAGTAAAATAAAATTTCCTTTTTAAAAACGTTTTGTATAGGTATTATTATAAAAAAAAAACAGCTCAAAAAGCATTGATCTATTATATAATAAAAAAATAATGTTATGACGTTATGACTCAACAAAATAATTGTTTTGCAAAGAGCTTTTTTTTTTCTTTTTTTTTTTTTTTTTGCTAGCACACATATGTCTTGTGATGAAATAATCTTCACCTCCATGAGATTGAAGGGAAAAAAAAATATATGTCATTATTAATTTTTGTTAAATCATATTATATAAAAAATAAAGATTTTCTTTTCCTTTCTTTTTTTTTTATGTTCGTTTTGTGAAGTATTAAAAGTCTTGCATTTCATTTATTTTTCCTGTTTTTACTGTATATTATAGTCAAATACATATATATGTACTTGATGATCATCTTTTATATTTTATTAATTATGGTTTATTGCTAGTTAAATAAATATTGTATGAATTGCCAAATATTTGTGATGTGACTAATTTTTATCATAACAAAATTATGCGTTACAATAAAAAAATAAAAAGAAACAATTGAGTATATTTTATTTTTAAAGCCGCAATGTTTGAATATTTACTCCATTATAGCTTTTTATACAGGCATATTCATAAATCATAATATATATTATACCTATAAAATCCAATCCTTCGCAATAATAAAAATAAACTCCGTGTGCATTATTTGCGTATAGTCAAATCTCGGGCAAACCGTTTAAGCTCCTTGCGCAAATCAAGAGGTGAGATATGGAAGCATGTAAAAAGGTTATTCATTTTTGCCTGATTTTTTTTCTCCCTATCAGAACATTTTGAATTTATGAATACTATAAAGTTATGAAATATTTGATTAATATTTTAATTATTATTATTATGTGTGTAATTACTAATTATAATTTATAATGCATAAATATGCAGAGTAAACGAGAGTAAAAGCCAACATCTGTTTAAAATAGCTCATGATTTCGCGGACATTAAAGAAATCCAATCAAATTTCACGCTTCCATTTTTCAACCAACCACATGCAAGGTCAAACTGTACAGTTACTGCACAAAAGATAAGATTTATTAAAACTTTAACTTGATATTAAAATATCATAAAAATGTATTGTTTCTAATTAATTGAAGACAAATTGTACATTATGTTTTTAAATATATGAATTACATCTTGCATGGCTCTTCTACCCGCTTCTACCACAGGAAATCTAAAAATATAACTAGTTTGCTGCTAGTTTGTTTTTCTCGCTTTTGTTGTGAAATCCAGTTATCCTCCCCTAGCGACAAGAAGTGGAATCGTCCAAAGCTGTCAAAATAGAACAGAAGCGTCGTTCTGGTTGCAGCTGAGGTCGAAGAAGTTGTTTGTTACTTGCAGAAAAGTTAATTTTGTGACCTGTGGTTATTAAAATATTGTTTTCTAATTTGCGCATTGTATCTTAAAAACTGTAAGTGCTGATTCCTTACAAGATAAGAAGACGTGAATTGTGTATTGTGGTGAACTTTATAGTTTCAAGAGACTCCATCGAGTCTGTGTTTGCAAACAAAGAAGGACACAAATCCCTTTCACCCAACCCAACCCACCGATATCATTAATAAGGCTTTTTAACCCTGTAATGTCCTCAGTCGAACCTTGTTCTTCATTATTGTCTTGTTATTCCATGTTAACTGTAGCCTCTCTACCAGCTCATTGCAGGCGAAAAGGAAACAGAATAATAAATCCCAAAAGGAAAATGTGTATAAACACTCATTCAGTTCCTCAAAGTAGTCAATAAACATTATTATTCTGTAAATAAATATTAAGTACAAATTTTATTTCATCTGTGAATATTCATAATCATTGTTATTTAAAAATGAAGCTCCTAGAAAGTACCCGTTTTGAAGCCATCAACTCTGCCCTAAACATTGAACTGGGACACAGCAAAATTTGTGGAAGGTTTGTTTATGATTTATTATTCATATTATGTACATAAGTGCATATACATACAATATGTACATACATTTGATGTTATATTAAAAGTTCAGTCAAATGTAAAGCATATCATTTATTACATACATACATACATGCATAATGTACTACACATATATTTATTGGCCTCCGCAACCAAAACCAAAAGTGTATCTTCATATTGTACATATTTATATGTTGATTAATTTATTATATGTATTTTATGTATAAATTAATTTTTTTTTTCCTTTAAGGATTGAAAGCTACTCATGCAAGATGGCAGGTGGAGATAAGCAGATGTACAAACGTTTTAACTCTGAGCAAGGAGTAAAACCTCATGATCTTCAAGCCTTGTCTCCACCACAGACTGAGCTTGCCATCTCTCCTTCATATGGGTTAGTTAAATAATTTATTTTAACTGTGATCCGTATCTAAATGTTTATTTTTGTACAGACGAAGCCTGTCTGGAGATGAAGAAAATCCTCTATGTGATACCATCAGCAGGAAAACTCTTTTCTACTTGCTGGCAACACTAAATGCTGCGTTCCAGCCAGACTATGATTTCTCTGATGCTCGGAGTCACGAGTTTAGCAAGGAGAGAAGTGTGGAGGTAATTCAAGTTTACATCAAATTACTAGAATTCAGCTGCTGTCAGGGACAGACTGGCACTAAAGGGGCCTCAAAGGGGGGGCATGACACCCTGGTTATGCCCATTTTAGGGGCCCAAGGTGCCTCCAAACAGGGGTCTTGTATGCTTTTGAGGACTAATTCTTATGGCCAGTCTGAGCCTGATAGCTATTGTATTGTCATATATATGTTCATGAAAAAAGATGGTAGAATAATATAGATTTGAAATTTGGAAATTTTGAGATTGAGCTGTTAATTGACAAGGAAACCTTTCATGTGTGTGTGTGTGTGAGGGAGTATTCTAATCCAGTCAGAAATAAAATGTAAAAAATGTTTATTAAGCAATAGGGTATTTACTTTAGCAAGCACATTATTATAATACAGTATTAAAAATACTGTACATAATATACCGGTAATATATAATAATTAAATAATAGATGCCTTCGACAAGTTTTTTTTTCTCATTATATTCAAAATGAAGGAGGGGGCACATATATTTCTCTTTTGTAACTATATTTCAATGTACCATTCACTCGCGTTAAAATTGCAATACCATATTTTGTTAATAGAAGGTCTAAAGCACATTAAAAAAAATTATAATAATCCTAATAATAATAATAAAAAAAAGCTAAAATCACTGTTCATCATGTTAGTAATTTATTTATCTTGTTCATGTGATGTGTGTGTTTTTTAGAGTGTACGCAGCTCTGTGGACAGCAGCTTGACGTCTGCAGCGGGTTGGCAGTATCAGAAAATCAGCACCCAGATGTGGACCACCATGGATGAGGAGATTTCCCTAGCTGATTGTGATATCTACAGGTCAGCATTAACAACGGCCTAAGCCACATTGAAACACCGGTTCTCGTTAGATCACCGAAGTTAAGCAATGTGGGGTTTGGTGCAAAATATTGATTTGCATTTATTTACTTAAAACTGCTGTTGTAATTAGCCTGTCAACACAATATAAATTTTTATTCTTTTTTCTTGCATAGGTAACTGATACTTTAGTATTAATTACTAATTTGGAACCTCAGCTCTAGAATACATTAATCAAAATACTAATTTCAGATCAAGGGTTCTTTTGTAAGAAATAAATAATATTTCTATAGAATAGTAAAAATATTTCTATTGGGGAAACTAATGCAAATCTATTCATTTACTTTTCCATACATGCACATTAACACAAAATATTGTTTTGTCTGATTTTTAGTTACAATCCTGACCTGGCTAATGATCCATTTGGTGAGGAAGGTATTCAGTGGTCATTCAACTACTTCTTCTACAACAAGAAACTGAAGCGAGTGGTCTTCTTTACTTGTCGAGCTATCAAGTAAGTTGTTAGGAATTCATATCGGTAGATTCTAAATTGTTTGGTTACGAAGTTTATCAAGTCTATTTTTGATAAAATTAAATGTAACAAGATACTACTTACAAGATAAGGACATGCTCGGCCAATTTGGACCGCTGCAAAATTCAAAATGAGCGTCTAAGCCAATCAGCGCCTGAGTTGAAGGTCACGAGATCAAAATAGTCCAATCACAACTGCGCTATGATTAACATGGAACTAATTTGTGTCCCTATCTTGTATGTAGTATCTTGGTAGTAAAATTGATGCTATGTTCCCATATTAGTTATCAAAATTACAAGATAACAATAAAGTTAATAAATAATGTTTGTTACAGTCCCAACCACTACTCAGACTACACAGATTCTGGTATTGGAACTGATCTCTCCACAATGGATGATGACGACTACTAAGCGTACAGTACTTCAGTGAAGTAGAGCAGATTTTTAGCTTCTAAAAGTTGCTTATCTATATTTAAATCTATATATTATGGAATTTTAATTTGACTTAGAAAGTAGATAACCTCTTTCACTAATATTAATTGTATCATTGTATTTATAGTAAAGATCAAATAAGATCTTTATGATATATAAGTTGTAAATGTATATTAATTTACTCTGTTGATAATATGTTTCAAACTTCAGAGTTACCATATTTTATAGTACCACCGGTAGTAGATAAATATTCTATACCAGACTTAATAAGCATCCATTCTTAATTAATTCTGCAGTAGTCATATCAAATATAATAATATACATAGTTTAAGTGTTGTTTTTTTAGACTGTTGTGATGAATTATTATTTTCATAGTTACATTTTAATTTAGTGCTAAGAAAAAGAAAGTAATATTAATAATATTATATTTTTTTAGTTAAGATATGTTCTGCAAAATGTAACAAACATTAATATCACTACTCTTTATTAGATAGATTATTATTGATAGAATATTAATAGTATTTTTATGAATTTTTGTTGAAATTAAAATATAATTAACTGGATATTTATTTTTTTGATATAAAAATGATAGCAAGTTCAAATTAAGAATGCATACATTTTTTTTTTTTTTTTTTTTTAAATGGACTGGTTTTACATTCTATAAACACATTTGAATTCTTTGTACTAGGGAAGTTTTGTAGAAATGTTTTTATTTGTAAAATATTTTCATATTTTTTTGTGAAGCTTGGTTAAAAAGAAGAGAAGGGGAGAAAATACCAACTGCTTGCTTATATTTCTCCCTATAATTCAATATTGAGACTATATTCGTAAATGAACCTGAGTTAATTATGACCACAGTTGTGTAAAACAACATTTCAATGTAGTACCTCACATAGTGGATGCTTCATTTTTATATAGCAACTAAAAAAAAAAAAAAAAAAAAAAAAAAAAAAAAAAAAAATTACAGTATATTGTAAAACAATTTATTCTCTGTAAGACAGTTAATAAAATATATTTGTAGGATTAAATTGCCAAAGCCAATTTTATGCAAAAGTTTTAAAATAAATATATTTAGCACAATGACAATGATTTAGTAATAGCAAAAAACTTCTTAATTATCTCACTAATTGATTTTAATATAAATGTACATGTGCAAAAATAATACATGCACTTTAATATTATACTAAAATATAAAGCAATAATACTAATAAAGCAATATTGAAATTTAAAATAAATCTTGTCAATAGTTCATATTTGAAACAATGATATTTATTTGATTGTATGATTATGTTGTACTATGATGTATTTGATTGAAATACAGCAATTAGCTTATTTACATCATCTGAATCTGGACTTATTATGGGTTTTTTACCTATCTCTCGGCTCATTTTTATGCATTGTTGCTAATATCAAAAAGTACAAAAATTTCAAAATTAAACATCTAATCAGATAGTATATTTCAACATGGTAGAACCTTTTTACGGCATAATAAAAGCGAATACTTGAAGAAAATGTTTTAAATCATCAATTAAGAATAAACCAATACTTAAGCTTAGGACAGCAGTTCATTCTTATAGCATTTCTTATCCCGCCCTTGCAATAGCGTCCAAAACATTAGCACAGTCCTAACTTTATCGCTGTGCTAAGAAAATCACTAAGAATACCGCTGTCCTAGGCTTTACTAAAGTTTGTAATTTGATTTATTATTATTACTTTTAATAATAATGGTTATTGTTTAATATAATAACATTAAGCAAGGTCATGAAATACTATTTCTCATCTCTTTTTAAATATGATTTAAGACATATATGTATAAAATTTTAAATGTATATTAAAAAATATGTGTAGAAAGAATTATATTTTAGTTTGTGTACCTGGGTCATTGTCATAGAGATCTTTTGCTGTACCTGGGCAGTCAATATTATATTTATTATATTTCTTGATGTTCTATCATAGTTCTTGTGAATATAATTTACTGTATAATGTATTTCAAATTATTTTTTGATGTATAATAAATATATGATAATGTAAATTATTGATTTATTATTTGATAACAATTTGTGACATATAATGTAACAATTGAGGCTATACATTTATCCCTTTTTTTTTTTTTTTTTTTTTTTTTTTTTTTTTTTTTTTCATAGGATAATATATTACACTTGCCCTAACAAAATTTAACCACAACGTCCATGTCTCTGAAAGTGTTTGTGTGTTTATGGGGAAATGTAAATGCAATCAATCAAAATAATCATGCAGTGTTAACAGATTTGTTCATGAAAGATTAGCAGTATATTAATGCCCTGTAGTCTGTAGTAACATCAAAGTGACTGATGATCGTATAGTCAATGTAATTAGATGGGTTAGGTAATTATCAAAGATTATAATATACTGTTATTCTATCTTTTGTTGCCCATACGATAAGTGTAATTCTGACCTGCAATACACATCTCCAGGTGACCAGAATATTTTTCAGCGGGAATCCTTTTTGGATTACATAAGTTATCTAACTTACATTAATTGTGGTTATATTTATAAATACTTGCAATACAACAAAAGAATGAGTGCACCAGCATAGAGATGTGTGATATTTTTTATATTAGATCCTTCTGTATAAAACTTCCTTTACACCAAACCTACATCGAACTGCTATATTTTCAACATAACTTTAGATTGTAAACACGGGTCCATATCATCACATTAGAGCACAAACCTTGTATCTGCAAAAGCAACAAAGTTCAAAACAATATACAACAGGTTAAAAGTTTCAACTTTGATGCTTTTACAGATACATAATATAGGATGGTTTGTTCTTTAATGTGACGATGTGTATAGTTATTGTATATTATGTATACATATGATGATAAGTGTTATGATGTAGTCAATCAAAAACACCATATGATTACACAAATATATCACAATATACCATAATTATTACATATATCATAACATTACAATTTTTAGCAGCAGCGCAAGCACAAGGCTCTTTTACCCTCTGCCTACAACTTAATGCTATTCTCCTACTCCATTCTCTCTTAAGCTTACAATCCCGTACTCAGCAGTCTAACACCTAATTGAGCTATGTTATGTGACAATATCAGTGCCATCTATGACACATAACAATGAGAAAAGGAGATATAGCATTGTCATTTAGGTATGTTTTTGATGTATGGGAAAAGAAGTCCCTTATAGATTTCAAATTTCTAATAGACTTATGCAATCCGATGGTAAAAATTATCTAACAAGACTCAAACAAGAGGATAGAATAAAACAGCTCATTTTGCAGCACATACAGTAGCCACCAGAATTTATTGACATATTTATTGCAAGATACAACAGGCAAGCATTTATTAATCTTATTACAAAATATCGGAGATTAAAAAGAGAAAACAGAGGCAATGGTATTTAAAAATGTATAAACATTATAAAGCAAATCATTATTTATAGCAATATTCATTTAGCTTTATTATAGCCTACACACATATAATTCACAAGTCATTAAATTTGTAGAATTACAATATAGTTTTTCAAACAGAGAACATAAATGTAAACAATTTTCTGAACATGTTGAGTTTTCAGATTTAAAATTTTGACAATAGAATAAAAACAGGTATACGATAGGTTTTGTTTATACAAAATAAATAAGAGAGAGAGAGAGAGACAGAGCGAGAAACAAAAGAAAGAAAAAAGCAACAAAAAAGAAAGCAAAATAACAATATAATGTATTGCAAACTTTCTTTTTTATTCATATACAATATCAACTCCTGAACCTACTATAAAAGTTATTACAGTGAATAACTATGACTCACACTGCAACCATTCTTTTGCTATAAATACAACTATTACTTTCAACGTTTACAGTTTTAAGGATCAAAAGTTAAACCACTAACAACAAGTCTGTTTCCTAAAACATTCATAAAAATACACATCTGCTAAAATGCAGTTAAAACACTTTATTATGCAGACATATATTAAGCTTCTCTATCAACTAAAAAAATAAAGTACTTTTGGACATAGTACTAAAATGAACAAAGTGAGGAGGGTAAAATTCATACAATACACCAATAAACCATAAAAGAGGCAGGCTAAAGAATTTAAATTTATTTTGAAGTTGGAAGAAATTTAAATTTATATTATTATAAAGTTCAAAATATTTTTGAAACATAAATAATAATAAAAATAAGCAGCATTATGGAAGGAAAAATCGATTTTGCAATAGTTGATTGATGAAAAAGAATTGATAGAAAAACACAGAATTGAAAATTTGGAGAGTGGGAGATTGTGACTGGTAGGGACGCCTTACGTGTTAGACAGAAAATATTCAACCCCATTTAATTTTGGTTCAGTATAGACATTTAATGCATCTCTGTCAGTCATCACTTCCCAATTTTTCAGCATATTAAATATTATTTATTTTATTAAAATATTGCTGTATAATTTTATTTTATTATTTTACTTTATTATAATTATTAATTAGTATTTTCACTTTCTTAAAAATATCAATGAAGATCAAAAATAATAATTTATATAAGGAAACATGGTTATTTTATATGCCAATATATTATGCAGGTGGGTTTATTCGGTTTATTACTGAAAAAAACAAAGCTTTTTTTCTTTTTCCTTTTTTCGAAATGACTTTTCAGATTTTTGAAAATGACAAAGTTTTTATCACATATATCCAATACCATACAAATTAGAAAACAAAGGTATATCATTGAAGTTATTATCACTTCATAACAATAAAAATTAATACATCAAGTACTATTACATATAATAACTGTATTGATTTAATTTTGAGATTATTAGTAAATAGCTACAATAGAACAAATTAAAACTTACATAACCAACAATAAATCTTTGCAAGGGGAAAAAAACAGATATATAAATTATATTTCAGTAATTTTCAAATAACACTGGATATGTATTTTATAATTATAATAATAAAAATTCACAAGTCAAGCGTACATACAAAAAAAAAAAAAAAAAAAAAAAAAAGAGAGAGAGAGAGAATACAATATTATGAATTATTATACTGTGTTGTTATATGTGCAGTTTTAAACTGTCTTTAGTCAGACTTTTGTCAATTCAATTGATCACACACAATAGGCACAAAGTTTTTATTATTTTTTTATAGCACATACTATAATACGTTATGCTTCTAGGAGGGATGATTGAATTAAATTCAGTGATACATGGCTACATCAGGACTTTGATAGAAACACATGTATGCATCACATAATAGTCTCTTAGCTCGTTCGGGTAGTTGCCGTTCATCACGTACTTCAGGCATACCTCTTGCACCTTGTTCTGAGAGCCAGTGGGGTAACTCAGGACAAAGAGATACCTCAGGAATGTTGTAGCCATTTTGCTCTCCTAGAAATATAATACAAGTATTTCAACACAAGAAAATTGTAAAATAATACTAGTAAAAAATAATTTATAATAAAGATAGATACATAGTACAAAGAAATAGGATGTGTCATTTTAATTTACTGTTACATATTTACACCTTACCTCTACGATCTGCCATAGAGTCAAAGAAAACCCATGGAGCATCAGGACCATTGCCACCTTTGACAAAAGCTACATAGTGAGAAGTCTCAATACACACTACAGCAAACAGTTCCATGTAGATACGAGGTATTGGAGGTGATGCTGCATCTCTGTAGCCATTCTGTCTGTTCATTTCTTCATACTCCTCCATAAGTTCCAAGTACTCTAGAGGAACAGTTAAACGTCTCCACGCATGGCTCTGTCTTCGTTGATGACTGTGAGCCTGGAAATGTTATATTTTTAATTATTGTAATTTTCATGTCATGAGTATTAAACTTTGAAGCCATTAATATAATAACATATCATATAAGTTTTCCATAATGATTATTTAAAAATAAAAGTAAGATCTTAAGTTTATGGAAATAAATTTTTTTAAATTACTTACAGTTTCTAAGCAAGGCTCGCAGAAAGCAATGCTCTCCAGACCAGTACCACAATGACCAAAGCACTCTCTGCATTCAAATAAAGCCAGCTTGCCACACACTATACATTGTCGGGGACAATTTTCTATTACATCTGTGATATCCAATACTTGAGATGGCAAGATGCGTGGGTACATTTTGTAGGCTTTACCAAATCTTGGCATTTGAATTATGAGACATGGTGGCACCTAAAGAAAATATAAAATATACATTAGAAATAGTAGCCTAATGCTGATTTGAAAAGAAAAAGATAGCGAAGGAAAAAAGGGGAAAGGGGGGGGGGGAAAGATGAGAGAACCAAATTAATCTACCTCTTTTAGCTTAATATCACTTGAAAGAAAGCTCTGTTCAAAAAGCTGTTGCACAGAAGGTAGCTCTAGTTGTTCATCTTTCTCCACAAAAAGTTGATGCATGAAAGCTTCTTGCCCAGAGCTCAGCTTTAGAAAAGGTTCTGCTCGGAGAGTTTGGGCAACCAATGATGTCAGCAGTTCTTCAGGATCTGAGGATAAAAATATATAATAACATAAAATACATTTATATTAAATTACTAATTTACTAGAGCAAAGCAGAGGGGAAAATGGTCAAATTTGAACACCATGCATATAAGGCATTTTCTCTAATACCTTTCTCTTCACTTGTCATTCCGGAGACTGATCCAATTTTCTCCAGCAAAGTTCTCAACCTCATTACTCTGTCTGCGCGAACAAACATGGAGTTGCGCAAGGGATTTACTATCTCCTCTCTTAGCACTCGTTGAACCTCTTCGTAATGAGGCCCATCTTCCGAGCTACCAGGTCGAAACAACAAGCTGTCAAAAACACTGAAACATAACCAATGAAATCCCATTGCTTAATTCAACACAATTTTACATTTTAAATGCAACTAAATTAAATATGACAACAGTAAGTAATTCAATTTAAGAAAATAAAATTTGGTTAGGATCACTATTGAAGAAACAGATAGAAATATCAAGAGAGCCAAGAGAGATTGCCCACCCTTTGAAGTGGGGTCAGGGGGCATAGCTGTTATGACCCACGGCAGCCCACTTAGGCCAAAGTACATTGAGAAATCCTTGAAATCTCGGCAAACAATCCGTCCCTGCTGGTGTTTGTAACCTTTTCTTACATATTGATAATAGTGCACCTGCTTATTCATACCTAGTGAATGCAAACATTCCAAAGAGAGTAGCATCTAAATAACATGAATTATGATGTCCTTGGATTCCTCTGAATTTTCCACAAACAGCTTGTACATCTTCTGGTGTCCCTAAAGGTCGAATATACCCTGGTATCACAGGGCAGTCAGGTTGAGTTAAAGCTGAAATATAAATATATAGAATTAGATTATAACAAGACATTTCCTTTACATGCAAATTCAAACTGGACTTACATGATTCTCTCCTATCAGATGGTCCGGCTACGTTATTTTGAATAGACTCTTGAAAACGAGCATCTTTGTGACATTGAGACAGGCCTACAAAGAATCCACGTTTTGGAGCACATCGGAAAAATCTTCTTCCATTAAATGTTCCATCAGTACCACCTACTAGATCTTCCTCCTAAAAATAATAAAGTTATGATGTAATAACCTTTTGCTTCAGTAGTTTCCCATTTAATTTTAAATTTATTTATTAATTTAATCTTGTGAAGTTCAAATTTTATCAATATTAAAATGTTTCTGCATTAAAACGGAGTATCTGCACTTTCCACCAGCATGGAGAGTGGAGCATCTGCACTTGCCACGCAGAATGGTGGGTGGACTAGTGACCATTCACTTAACATTGCAGATGCTTCACAGTGGAAAGTGCAGATATTCTATTTTGATGCGGAAACATTGATTTACATTTTATTATGTTTGCTATTTAATGAATTAACTTATGATGATTGATCATACAATGATCCATACAAACTTCAATAAATATATAATTTGTTGCAATAGCTCATATGGCTAAATAATGTCATTGTTATCAATCACGGTACTCACCATTTCAATTCCTGCCACTTTTCGGCGTTGATGGTCCTCCGGGATATAGCCAACCCAACGTATGACCCCATACCGAGGCACATTATTGACAATCACTTCAACAACTGAGCCCACTCCCAGCTCAGCAGAGCTCTTGGTTTGTTTGACAGTAGGGTCTGTGTGCACTGGTGGCGAGTTATAATAGGTGTCCTGGTCACTCACTGGGCTCAAAGGAAGCACTGGTGATCGTAATTCTGGCAATTAGAAAGCAGTTTATGTATTGGGAAATGAACTACAACAACAAACAAGTAAATCTTGTAATAATAATAATTTATGTGGGGAGAGGGGGGGGGGGGTCTGATCAAAAAAGTTATACTATCATATATATCAAAAAGTTACTTTTGCCAACAGTAAAACGAATTCAAGTACCTTAAAATACTGTCATGCAATTTTTTTTAAATTACGGGGGTTTGAAATTTTAGTCCTATAGGGCTAATGCTAATTTATTTTTCCTGACACTCTTTACTGAACAACTGCCATTAAAATTATCAATAAATGTAAACTTTAAAAGGACACAATAGAGACTGTCAAAACCTGAAGATACCAGACCTCAACCACTTTCTTAAGAACTCAATTTAGTTCATAAAAAAAATAATATGATGTATTTACAAAAAAAAACTTGTTATTAATTTTAATAATATTTAACAATAGGTTAATGTGTTATTTAGTACCCACTATATCAGAATGGATTAATATTTAAACAACCAATTCCTAACGTTTTTAACATTTTTATTCACTACTAGAAACCTTAAGCTAATTGGATTTGTGCCAGAATGATTAAAAAAAGCACCAGGGGAAAAAAAATCTTGCACTTTTACAATGAAAAACAAAAATTAATTTTGCAAAATTAATAAATATTAACGTAAATAAAATATTATGCATTATTTTATTATATTTGCTATAATTATACTTTACAAAACATAAAGTGCAAGACATTAAAAGTTTGATTCTATGAATGAAGTTAGAAAGAAAGAAGAAAAAAACAGAATACTTAAACTTTTTTTTTTAAATTCCTATTATTATTATTTTTTTTTTTTTTTAGTATGGCAAATTGTTTATATCAATAAAAAAGAAACGTGGAATAAAAGTATTGTATATTTCATGAAGTTGAATGACCTACCATCAAAATCTGGTATATAAGAATAAGGATACGGTGAATTAGGATGATGATATCCACTTGGTACATATTGTGCTTGAGGAGGAATAGGTGGTGCCCAATAATCCTGATCCATAAGAAATACAGGGAGACTATTTGCTGCCATTTTCTATAACAACTTTTTTCACTACTTTTATAAATCCTCCCTATACACTGTCTTACTGACTCACTCACTCACTCACATGTGTGTGAAATGTGTTTATTTTTAGATGCAACCAGACTTGATCTATAAATAAATCTTACTATAGTAGCTCTAATATGAAGGAAGTAGCATGTACAGCTGCCATTTACTTTCATTTTAAACTTTTTAAAACAAGAGTTGACAAGGTTTGCTTATAATATGTGGGTGGACAAGTGAGTGATGTTATTATATAAAAATAATAATTAAAAAAAATACAGTTCCTTAATGTGTGATTAAATTTGGTATAAAAAATATGTATTTACCAGTGCCAGTAGATTTATTAGGAGATATGCAACAATTATTTATCTTTGCTGGAAGTCCATTACAATCAACGATATCTCCTTTTGGTGATTTTATCTTGCCATTGATTTCTTTTGGTGATTTGTACTTTTCATCAGCTAATAATACTAGAGGTTGGTCAAATGATTTCTGAAAATTAGTGTAAGTATGTAGGTTACTTATAATGAAACTCAAAAGATTTGGTAGTCAAAAATTTTACTATCAAATCATTTAATTATCAATCATTACATCATTACATCCTAGATTTTTCATTAGTATTTAGAATTGAACTCAATTATTAATTTCTACTTATTTATTATTATTATTGTTGTTGTTTTAAGGAATTTAAATGCAATTTTTTTATTTCTTTCTTTTTCTTTTTCTTTTTCTTTCTTTTCTTTTCTTTTTTTTTTTTTTTTTAATTTTATTTGTATATTTATGAGCAAGAAAAGGTAATTTTACAGTAAAATACATAATAACATATCTATGGTGTTGCGGCTAAACCGCGCTTCTACTTTTAGCGTGTTTGCTTACTTTTAGCGTGTTTGCTTACTTTTACATATAGATCTATGTTTACCGCAATAGCATAAAAAACGCATATCTACATTTATCGCGACAACTGGTAAAAAACACTTCTACATAGGAAAACAGGTGTAGAAATGTTTTTTTTTTTTTTTTTTACCTGTTGTTGCGATAAATGTAGATACGTGTTTTTATGCTATTGCAATTAATGTAGATGCGTGAAAGTAATGAAACACGCTAAAAGTAGAAGAGTGGTTTAGTCGCAACAGCATCGATATGCCATATGCTGACATGTAAATTAGTTTTCTCAATGGACTTAATGGATAAATTGATAAACTTTCATTGTTACAACAGTAAAAATATGTTGATTTGCACAGAATTGTCCATCATGATAGCTTCTTAAAAGGATAATAATGTCAGTGACATACATTTAAAAATATATTAATAGGTATAATAAACATTACCAAAAATCTAGACGTCCAAAAAAAAAAAAAAAAAAAAAAAAAAAAAAAAAAGCGGTTTGATAATAAATTCAAAGAACAGAGGATAATATTATTATGCCCATTATTACACAGCTAGAAAGAGGAGAAATACACAATGCCAGAATGCATGAACAAATGCCATATAGAATAATGAAAGAAAGCCAAATATCAGGATGAACCTGCTTTCATTATTCTATGACCTACGCTCACACATTATGGCTTTGTGTATCTGCATTATAGCTCTGTAATAATGGTAATTTTTACTATCATTTTCTTAGAATTTATAATCAAGACAATAATTGATAAACAAATAATAAGTCATCTTAAGTCATGATACGGACCACAACAAAAATCACAATTAAATTTATACACTTACTGGTTTAGACTTTGGTTTTTCCGGTGTACTGAAATCTTCAGATCTTATTAGTCCAAGTAAAGGGATAAAAGATGCATGTTTTTTACGTGCAGTAAACAGTTGATGTCTATTGTATAAACCTGTTCCTGTACCTACAGGGTTGTCCTGAAATACATGTGATAACTTCAGTAACACATTAAAAACTTTGATAAGATTACTAAACTGTTTACTTACAAACTCCACTCCTGCCATTGTATGTGGTGATACATTAGAACCAGGGAGGACTCCTAGCCACCTCACAGTGCCATATTCAGGTCCCGAGTCACTCAGCCACACCACTCTGTCCCCAAGCCTTAGAGGAGGAGATTTAGGGGGTGAGGGTGGAGGTAATGTTGTTTCTAGGGGTGGTGAGAAGGGACAAGAAGGGGAATGTGGGGGTGAGATGACAGGTCTCTGCGGTGTGATAGGACTACCCTCAACACTACTTCTCATATCTGCAAAACAAATAACAAAAATATGTATTAAAAATACAGAGCGAAATAAAATCATTTTGAAAATTGTAGATAGTAACCTTGCAATCTTGACCCCCTTTACATATTTTCACACTGATAAATCAATAATAAAAGTACAATAAATTTCATTCTTCAAACATATAGTATTGACTTATAAAGCTATGCATTTATAATGGTGGATTTTCTTTTACCTATTAGATCTGAAGATGCCTCATCTTTTATCCTGTTTTCAGATAAACTACTTTTCTTTAAGTGAAGTACCAAAGTGGTGGTTGTACATCCATTCTGGGCATTTCCGTTGTAAGTTCGGCAATTTTCCATTGTACCAATATCTAAAAATTCAGAAGAAGTAAAATGTGATTTTCTGTATTTAGTCAATAGTACTGTTTAATTATTATTACAGTATTTACATGTCAATATACCTGAACTTTTGCTAGCTCTTCGATACGGCATTAGTCTAGTTGAACGTACAAAGTTGCCACAGCCTGCACGGCACAGAAAATATCGCTTGTCTAGCACACTACCATCACAAATACCTTGGGAAGAGGGGACCTGTAAAAAAAAATAGCAAATACTGTATATTTGACAATGTAAAATTAAGATTATAACATAACAATGGCTATAAAAAAACATGTCTATTAAGAAAGACATAAATCATCGCTATTAAATATAGTAAAAAAAAAAAAAAAAAACGAGAAAAAACGAGAAAACCAGCAAGGGTCTTAACATAATGAAGAGTCCAGTAAAAATTTTGCTAGCACTGAGATAAAAAAAAAATGTATTGAATAGCTTTCAGCACTAAACTCCAAGAGAAAATGAAGTTTGTTATGCCTTCATCAGTCCTTGTGATTTGGTCAGAGAAATTATGAATGAACTCTGAGTCTGTAAGGACTGACGAAGGCATAACGCACTTTTTTTCTTGGAGTTCAGTGCTGAAAGCTATACAGTATGTCATTTTTGTGTTGGCTTTTTATCTCTGTGCCAGCAACATTTTCACTGAACTATATGGAACTCTTTTCACTATGGTAGGGCCTTTGCTGGTTTTATTCTATCCTTTTTCTTTCAAATTTATATTTAAAAAAAATTGGTCAATTGGAAGAATTTATATTTTAAGGAAGTTGATTAATTAGGAGAATTTTCATTTGATTACAAATGTTAATTATTTAATGTTAATTAAATAATTAATTAACAGTTAATTGTTATTAATTATTCAAAATGTTTCACAAAAGTAAAATATTATTTCTTATTACTTTCTAAATAAAATGTATACATCTTTTTTATAAGTCCATAATTAAGCACAGAAAATATAGTAAAATTACGCACCAAAATTTCAATGCCATAAAATTTTCCTGGTCCCAAATCTGGAATTGGGCCACAATATCTAATTAAAGCAGGTTCAGGGTCATCATCAGGTAATCTAGGTTTCAGGTACACTAAACTTCCTTCTTTGAGATCTTGTTCGTTTAGAACTGCGACTTGGTCGAAGTCGTCTCCTTCTTTGGCAAACCCGAACTCTTCTTTCCAAGTTGACATCATGCTTGTCTGAAAAATATAAACAATAAAACAAAACAAAATTAGTGGGGATGTCATGAGAAATTTTATAATAATATTATTAATCACATTTTTCACTCATATATTTAAGTAATTTTTTACAAGGACGTGAGAAATATGGAAGTATAATTACAGGAAGTTAAAAATTACTTAACACACACAAAAAAAATCTTTCCTATTGTCATATATGTATTGCGTAATTTAATTTATGCACGTCTGTTTTGATATTGTTACTATATACCTCAGTAAACCCACATTAAAAAGAATAGAAGATTTTTCTAGTATATATTGGAGAATATATTTTAAATCAAACAAGAAGTATAAGATCAATAAAAATGTTCAAAAATGGAGGTTATCGGTTTAAAAAATTCCTTGCAATTTTCTATGGCTTAAAACACGTGAAAGTATGTCTAGTATTATTTCTAATTTAAATTTCTCAAAAATCGGTAAAGTAGTTTCCTCAAAAATCGCAAAAAAAAAAAAAAAAAAAAAAAAAAAAAACAAGTTTTTTTTTTATCCCTATAAGTGTAATTTTAAATTAGGAGACCCTCAGCTTTCCCCGCGCGCTAAACCGATAAGCTCCATTACAGCACCTTTTCTGAAAAGAAGTAAGATTTTGGCGACCTTAATTTTTATTATTTAAATCCAATTATAGTAAAGTAAATGCGTAGTATGATAGTTTTATAAAATATTTTAGTCTACAATTTTAAATACTATGGCAAGTATGTATGTTTATGTACCAGTGTACAGTAATTTTAAATTTACCAGAGGAGTTAGGAGGCTCATATTTGATAATTAAAAGCTACTACGTACTGCATTTTATTGCAACGCATATTTACAAAATAATTAAATATATTCATATTTTTAAAATTTATACAAAGATTTGAGGGAAAAATTAATATGCAACAGAGTATTATCATACATATGAGAAATTAAAAAGCATCTACGTTTTTTGTCCAAGCATTTTTATTATTTTACCTTGGCTTAAAACTTAATTAAGTCTTAAAAACTTATCATTTTTTATCTCCTTTAGAGTTTTTACCTAAGAAAAACATACTCAAACATTGCATGTGTGCATAAGGTTGACGAGTAAAAGCTTTGTTCACTTTGTTGCTAACATTAAGATAATATAATGTCGTTACTAACGCATTAATTATTGTGTGCTTTCTGGAAACGATGAGGACACAATACAAAATATATATTATATATGTACTATAGTCCGCATTCAAAATAAATAATTTATACTGTGCATTAAGTTTTAAATAAATTTAAAAAAAAATACATCTTTAAAAATGAAACGTTAAAATATCAGTATACAAAAAATAATAATAATAATAAAAATGTATTGCAAATATATTTAATCACTTTCTCTCCAACCTATATTCATTTTTTGGTAATATTGCTGATAAATAAGTTTTGAAGTCTATTTTTAAAATATGTAAGCATAAATAATGATATAAGTATAGGGTGTGTGCGCATGACATCATAATAAATGCACTTCAATACCATATTTGAGCAATGAATAACATTGCTTAGCATAGGACAAACGTGGGATTTCGCTATTATCTTCGGAAAATAAGTTGTTGTTTTTTTTTTGTCATTATTATTTTTCTCGTATATTTGAAAACCTTATTCAGCTTGTTAATAGCATCAATTCTCTAAAAAAAAAAATTGCTAAGTATTTTTAAACTGGCAAAATGTGTCATTATCCTATACTGGCCCATGTTATTTAGTACTCACTTATGGCGTTGACTTTAACATGAATGCAACCACCCTATACAGCACATATAATATAGCATAGTTTCATCACCTATAAAAATCATTCAGCTATAATCATTTTGCCTTATTTTTTAAAATTATTTTTTAACGTTCTTTAGTATTGTAAACTGTATAACAAGTAAATATATAATAGAGAAAACGTAATAATCACAACAAATTTATTTTGCATATTGATGTAAAATATTCTTTTTCAACTGCGCAGTCAGTAAATTGCTCTGATATGAAGAACTATAACATAAAGTTATTTTTGTTTATTTTATTCCAATAGCGATATAGTCTTTCTTTTGTAATCGCACGTGTGTTAACAAAACATTATCTGAATATGTGACGCATTATAATAAGCGGTAAGCCCCACCTACACAAAGAAACGTTACTTTGTGTTTCTATCAATTGAGGTACATTAATATACGTATACATATATTAAATCATTTCAGACAATATTATGATTCAAATACAGTAGTAATTTTATTTAAAGGCGTAGAACACCTTGAACAAAAAAGTTGCATAATATCCTAACAAACCTAAAAATCAACGTTGATTTGGCCGGAGTCATTGATTTCTAATTTATTTTTCATGCACAAAATGACACTGGCGGTTACTGACGTCACAGATCGCCTGGTCCACGCGTGCGTAAACCGGGCGAGCTGTGACGTAAGTGGCCGCCAGTGTCATTTTGTGAATGGAAAATAAATTTGAAATCAATGACTCCGGCCAAATTAACGTTGATTTTCAGGTTTGTTAGGATATTACGCAACTTTTTTGTTCAAGGTGTTCTACGCCTTTAAGAGCGCGATTTCACTAAATTAGAGCAAAGATCAATTCAGCACAAATGTACATATCTAAAAAAAAAAATGTAATTACGCACGCACGCACGCACGCACGCACGCACACACACACACACACACACACACACACACATATATATATATATATATATATATATATATATATATATATATATATATATATATATATATATATATATATATATATATATATATATATATATATATATATATATATATTTCTCGGAAAGTTACCTTTTTAATTTGCAGAATAATGCATGCAATTTTTCTCCATCTCACGTACACGTAACAAATAATATATAAAATATTATACAGACTTCTATATATTTTTTTCTTTTAAATTATAAAATAATTATAATTTCATATGTGCATGTACTATTTTTTATTTACACTTGTGCTACTGTAAAACCATATCACTTCTAATATGTACAAAAAGATTTTGTTAGTGTCAGCAAATACTGTGGCTTCCCGTAATTTTTACTGCCTGTTAGAAAGTATAGAGGGAATGTGGCCTTTACAAGGCTTTTATTTTTATCATTATTATTTTAAAATTATGCTATTTCAAACACAAATGGGATGTAAATTTAAAAGTCACAATATTCATAATACTGTATACCGAATTGCTCTCTCTCTCTCTCTCTCTCTCTCTCTCTCTCTCTCTCTCTCTCTCTCTCTCTCTCTCTCTCAATCTCTGACCAACAAATGTCAACTTATAAAATGTATGACATTGATTATTTATGCTCCGTTTAACTTTTTTATTTTATTATTTATGGTATTTCATGCTTTTCAAAACATATCAAAGATACAAAGTTAAATTTGTTGGTCACAGACAAAGTGAGAAAGAAAGAGAGAGAGAGAGAGAGAGAGAGAGAGAGAGAGAGAGAGAGAGAGAGAGAGAGAGAGAGAGAGAGAGAGAGAGAGAGAGAGAGAGATTGTGTATATATTAAGCAAATTGTAATTCTTGCATTTATAACTGTACTGCATTAAAATTATATGTATATTAAGGAAAATAAACCATCGCGGTTAGGTATGATAAATTGAAAGAAAAGGATAGGAGAAAACCAGCAAGGGCCTTACCATCGCCTTACCATAGTGAAGAGAGTCCCATAGTTCGGTGAAAATCTTGCTAGCACAGATATAAAATAACATAACTAACACATTGGATGTGTTAGTTATTTTATATCTGTGCTAGCAAGATTTTCACCGAACTATGGGACTCTCTTCACTATGGTAAGGCCCTTGCTGGTTTTCTCTTATCCTTTTCTTTCAATTTATTGTACTGCATTAAAAAGTTAATAATAATTAAGTTGGTACATTTTAACTGATATGTTCAGAAAATAACAATATATTGTACAGTAATGACAATTTTTGTTATACTTATGAAATTTTATTAAATAGGAAACCGACATGTTCACATATAGAGCAATACTTGCAATGTATATTATACAATCAATTTTATCGCATCCACTTTTAATGTTTTTAAATGCACGTTATAAATTTCAAATGATTGCACACAGTACAAATATAACTAGAACATACAAAAAATTTGCATATGACACTTGATACAAAAAGAAATCTTTTATATCAGATATCTCTCTTAACTAAAATATGCTCATACAGTACATCATCAAATTTAAGCCAAAATTACTCGACTTTAAAAATTATGAAAGTACCTATATATAGTAAATAATATTAATTACTGTGCTGAACCTGTGTCCTCCTAAGTACCCAAGGTACGTACAGTATAAAAATTACCAATCATACTATTGGGACTGTTGACCTATGCATTTTAATACGCAGGTTAATTAACGGTCCAAAAAAAAAAAAAAAAAAAAAACATGATTCCACTTTATTACTTATTATATTATCCTAAAGAAAATGCAAGTACCTACTGTACATACTGTACTGTACGTCCTAGCCTGGATATGTTAATAATTCATTTTTGTTGTATTGTGTGCGTGTACAGACTATATGCACATGTACGGTAGTATATTTGACTACTGTATGCGTATGTCGGACAATAAATAATGATAAATTTAGTAGTACCATAAAATTACTACATACTGTAAAGCTCTGGCCCTGCTCTAGCCAATAGTTAGAGAACGGGGCAGCAGCGGCCGCTGCGTTTTCTCATAAAGGTAACTTACAGTTAGTGTGATTGCAGGTTGCTTCTATGCAAATCGTTCCCAAACTTTTGGCCAGAGCTGTGCATGCATTTCATAAGAAATATCACTGCTTGAAGCCATTTTTATTTACTCATGATTTACCACATGTGATATGTATGTATATGTATGTATATATTAGGTTAAGGAATGTAGATAATGTACTTATGTAGTACGTAAATACTGATCGAATACTGAACTTATAAAAGCTTAACAATACAAACAGTTTGATACCACACAAAACACCTTATACATACCTACATAGGCTTATATATGCAGTATATGGATCATTCTGTTCCTATAATAAGTTCAATTTGTTTGTAAGAAAACATTACATAATATTGTGTATGCATATATAAATTATGTAGTAAAACGCAAATTTATCGTATATGCATATTATACATATTATACGTAATTATGATCATATTATACATAATAAAAGATTATGAGGATGAAATATTGTGTACGATATGTATGTATAAATATGTGACATGAATCAAAATATATATGTATGCATTATCATAACTGTATTCACATACCTGGCAAAGAGATGATGGCTATATGAATGACATACACGTATCATATTATTAAGATATGATATGATAATATCTACTTACATTAGTGCATATATATTGGATTATTAAACTCAAAAACAATTTATTAATTGCAGAAAGTGTAATGGAGAATTTTTGGGGAAAGAACAGTTGTAAATATGCACATAAATGTATTTCTGTCACAGGTGTTGGTCTATGTAGAACAAACTTCAAAATAGTGCTAATCTATATAACAGCATATACACCAAGGAAGCTTCAAAACCAAAATGACAATGAAATCAAAACTTACCATTAACTTCAAAATAAAGATGAGGTGCTTTATTTTGCAGTTACCATGCCATAACTTGCTAAAATAACATTGATTTTCCGAACTTCTGCTAAAATGTCCATCAGCTGGGTGACATGACAAATGTAAACAAATAGTGCGGAACGTATTTCACGGCATATTTTCTTGGAACTCGTGTACTGACAAAGCTATACTTCAATTCCATAAATTTAAGTTTTTCCTATTTATGTTAAAACTGGAAAAAGCATACTTAAATGCCATTAATTCAGAAAATAACTCACGTTATTATTCACCAGTTACAAAGCACAACAAAAAAGTTTTTTAACTACAACAATTGAGCATCAAAAATAATTTTTACGTGGCAAAAATTCAAATGTTAAAAACACACCTTCACAGCCGTTCACAGCTGCCACGGATATGGTTCTTCTTGCATTTTTTTTTATACCGAACTCCCGAAACGAAGCAAAGTTTTAGATATTACAACTATTTGCATTAATTACCTTTTTATATTATCGAATAGAACTACTTAGGAATTAAGAATTAATAATTAAGTGCTATATAATTCAAGACAATATTTACTAAAGAAAAATATATTTATTTTCAAACATTTCATGTTTAAATTTTCACAAACATGTATCTATTCTATACTTTGTTTTATATGCCATATAACTGAAGTCATAATTTATATAACAGCGCGTAGACAGCGCGTATATATGTAATGACACTAATGACACAATTTTCAAAAATTGCCTCGATTAACTGCATTCATAATATATAATTATATAAATACTAACTCTCTTTTTAATTGCCCGTGCGCGCTCACATCTTTCTGCATGATTACGAACAAAAAAAAAAACAAAAAAGGCGCATTATAATATTTTAGTATATATTTTACTTTTTATTGATTATATAATTTTTGATAGAGGAAAATCATATAATTATTCAGGCAGTTTACTTTTACTTGAATAAAATGGTCCAGGTTAATTAAATGTATATAACATATAATTTATATATCCACAAAATGTGTGTGCACTTGTGCACGTACCGTGCATATACGTGTTGCAATTGCAATACTCCAATAATGCACCGACCGCCGTCATTCCTAATGGTATTTGGTCCATATTTTATTACCTACGTGTATCGATAGCTATAAAAAGTTTTCTTCAAATAAGAATTGATCTGCATTCTATGTAAACATATATATTTTTATGTGCAAAATGAAATTATGCTCGACCAGAAAAAAATTGTACTTTTAATTTTCTTATTTATAATACTTTTTCATCCTATAGCACACAGGCAATTATATATAACCAATAAATCATTCAAATCACTATATTATTAGCTCGATTCATTATTTTGCAACTAACATAATACAGAGAAGGACTACAAGCAAATAATTTACTGACATGATTTTTCAAATGCATTAAAAACAACCTTTACATGCGTGCTTTGTAATTTTGCTGTTCATAAAATCTATAATATTAAGTTATAGCTATATCAATAATAACTCATTTAGAGTTTAACTGCCTTTTTTTTTTTTTTACTTTTTTTTTTTTACTTTTTATAATATGAAATTTACTCTTATTATTTTGCATATTTGGAATTTTAATTAAGTTTATTTTAATGTGTAAAATATCCTTAAATACGTGTGCATTATTGCGCATGCACCTCCTTTCCGCAGATTAAGCTACTTTAACTCATCATTCATAATTAATGATAATTATATAATCTAGTACCAGTATGTCATTTTCATTGCACCAGATGAATCAAAAGGAGTCTCCATGATACTTGATTGCCTAACAAGGCGAGTGCTACGTGACTGATGTCGTAAACTGCTTCCTGTGCGGCTTAGTGGGGTACGTTCATCTAAATTGATGGATACGCGACGTTGATTATCACTTGAGCTACTGCCAGTGCGTCTTTGTTCCTCTTCTTGTTCATGTATTGCCATCTCAGAGAATCCTACCTCAGTCAAATCCTCGTAAGAATGAGCAGCAGAGGATGGACTATATAAAGGAAAAAATTAGATAGTTTTTTTTTTTTTTTTTTTCCAGATTGCAACAGCATAATAGAATTAAATTTAGGTATGCATATGTAACTATTTTAATTTTAATTTACAAAAGTTCAAAAAATGTGAATTATTTTTATTGTTGCTTTCTCGTTTCCTTTGCAGTCTTTTAAAACAGTTTTTTTTTTTTTTTTTTTTTTTAATTTAAGACTTACAATATACATTAATATTATAGTTCATAAATTTGAATGAATTTTTAAAGTATAAATTAGATATAATTTTTCAAGATTACAGATTCAATTCTATTTTTATTTAAAATTTTTTTTTTTTTACTATATACAAATTAATACTGCAAAAAATCAACAAGCAAAATTATTTTGGTATTATATAATATTACCAAAACATATTAATATATATATATATATATATCTATATATATATATATATATATATATATATATATATATATATATAATATATCTAAGTTCATTGCCTAATATTTCTGAAATATGATAAAGGCTTTGTTTGTACTATATTTAAATAAAATATATATAGGATCGTCGAGGTTTGCAAGGTTTCAAACTAAGCTATCAAATTTAAAAATAAATTAATAAAAAATTGCAAATAACATAGGATTAAAATTAAAAAATAAAATATGTAAAACGTCAATTTAATTTAAAAACATATACCATAAAAATATATTTTATTTCATTTTTACAAAAAGCAAACAATAACTTGATGAGCACTATATAAATTTATTGTTTTGCGTAAAAAAATAATGATCCAAAATTTCTGTGCGTGTTTACAAAACTAATATTACATAATATATTCTAACAAAAACAAAGATATTTAATAAAATAGTAGCTACTACAGGATTAATACTTTTCTTTGATTTTGCATGGACATAGGTTTTCTACATTTTTCAACGTTGCAAGCTTAATTCCTTGTACCTTTTCTGGCAAAATACCAAAGATTACAAGCCACCTGTGAAAATATAGCGACAATAGTTATTACAAAATTACAAAAAAAAAGAACATATTATAAATGTAATAAAGAAAAGCTTTATCACAATGAACATATATAGCATTCTGCATAAATTGCAACTTATTTTTTATTGTTGCTGGGGGAACAAATTTTTTTTTTTTTTTTTTTTTGATTTACATAGAATTTTATGTCCATTTATAATTGTTAAAGCTAATATCGATTAATAATAACGCAATAACACCATAAAATTTCCACTAGTATATATAACAAACATCACTTGTTAGATCTAAAAATTACCTGTCGGGAAGACATTTAAGACACTCGGCAAGAGACCAATCTTTGCCAAACTCCTCGCCTTCCTCCACAGTTTGCGGTAATTTATGATGCAACGTCTCGGGAAGACGAAGTCCACTGAGACCACCAACTACTGACACCACACCCATGATAACCAAAGGCATAACTAACATCTCTGTGCCCTGTGATTATATAAAGGCATCAATAAATTAGTATGCAAAATAATAATAAAAATTATTGGTTTTGACTTGATATATTCTGATATTATATACGTACCAAATATACAATGAAGGGGATCACAATAAGCCCTAATCCACTGATGTATGCACTGGCTCCAATTCCAATACCTCGTAGTTGTGTAGGGTATAATTCTCCAGCAAATGGATATATAATTAAAAATGAGGCTGATATAGTAAATTTTGCAAATAAGAATAAAACTAATGTTGCTATAACTGCATCTAAAAAAAGACAAAAAAAGGTAGTTAAAGTAATAAAGTATATGGAATATATATAACTATTAATCAAACAGAAATGAAGACGACTTTCTGTAGCTATACTATAGACTATAGATTTTACGCACCCTCAGGTAGTAGAACTGTGATAATGCAGCTGATTCCGCTGAGGACCATGCAAATAGAGAGAGGCCAGCGCCGACCCCAGCGGTCCATCAACGCCCAGCAACAAAGATAACTAGGTACTTCCACAATAGATGATAACAAGAAGCTGAGGTAGCGATCACTTCCAAGTGCTGGACCATAATAGCTTAACCCTACGTACACCATTTCGTTTGCAAACCTTTAAAATATTTCACACTTGCATTAATGTACTTCGCAATCAGTTGATCAATTCAATCATGCAAAAACTTCAATAAAAGATTTTTGTGAGTAATATTTTATAGTCTCACCAATTTAAAGTAATCAATGCTGTTTTTAAACGCATATTTGGTGTTCGACATAAAGACATAACTCCTGGTCCTGTCTCCATTTTTCGTTCTTCACTTCGAGTTCTATGCATTGTCATGTGTTGCTATAAAAAAAAATGAAAAAAAAAAAAAAAGTACAAATAATAGCTAATAATAAAAAACATATTTTTTTTACCTTTAATTTTAACTTAAAAGAATCAGGCAGTTCTTTTTGATTGGCTGCTGCAAGCTTTTCTAAAATTTCCAATGCTTCTTCAAGTCGTCCTTTTGCTAATAACCAGCGTGGTGATTCCGGCAAAAACCTTTAAAATATATCAAGATTTTTATTTTTATGCAATAAAATATTTTATTATCAGAAAATCAGATAATTATTTAATGTATAAGTAACCAAAATCAAATAAATTATTAAAATTAATAAACTGATTTTTTAAAATTGCATTTTGCAAAAAAAAAAAAAAAAAAAAAAAAAAAAAAAAAAAAAAAAAAAAAAAAAAAAAAAAGCATAATCTAACATTGAGGAATTTGAAAATTCTTTGTTGTGTGGAAATATCTTTTGCAATAATATATTAATAGCAAATTAATAGCAAATAATAATATACATTAATATATTATATTATTATTTATCTTTGTCGTAATATATAATAATTAATATATTAATATTATATTAGTATAGTTAATGTAAAAATAAGTAGAAAAGATGAAACGGCAAGAAAAAGGAAAAAAAAAAAAAAAAAAAAAAAAAAAGGACACATAAAAATAAGTAACGATAAGGCAGGAAATCCTGACTAACCACCAATAGATGAAGTAGAGTAAGAAAGGTGTGGATGTGATTAATGCGAGATGAACCCAATCTCGTACCAAATACGTAACTGCAGCCAGAAGTACCAGACCCAGGGTGTAGAATAAACATGTCAATACCGTGACGAAAGAGCGGTAGTTGGCGCCAACCAACTCCAGAGCTTCAATGAAAAATAATAACAATAATTTTGAAAAGTATAGCACGACGTTGATGCAGCACTTAATTATCTAGAGAATATTTCAGTACATACGGTTGCAATAAACTGCATTATATTATTACGGTAAAAACAAAATATCTTAATAAATATTAAATTAGTTAAAACTTACCTATGATGAACGGTATTTGGTAAATTGCTGGAATTGTCAGCCCAACGATGAACCTGCTACATGCCCATGTCCAAAAGTCCCTGGCTACTGCAGTAAACATCCCACCAAACACGAGGACCGCTAGACACAAAAAGAAGGACTTTCGACGCCCAATACGGTCATTCAGAACTCCAAAACCGTACACACCAATGGGTCCTCCAGCATTAAGAGCGGCCAAACCAACGGTTGGGTAAATTGCATGATCGCAAACAAGCTCAAACTGTAATTTTATTTACATTTTGAATATTGAAAAAATACTAATGCCAATATTTTATAATTTCTACTATATATTATAATATCCCCATGAAAAAAAAAAGTGTGTGCGAACACTGTTCGCACAGTGTTCCAAATTATTGGAATGCATTTGGAATGCATTCCATTAGGGTTCCGATATGTTCCACTATGTTCCTCTTTAAAAAATGAAAAAAAGGAATGCATTCCGAATGCATTCCAAAAAAAGTATGTTCCAAGTGCATTCCAAAAAAATCATCAAAATCATACTTTATAATAATCAAAATTAAAATATTACGTCATATTGATCTAATTAATGCAATTTTAGTGTAATCAATATACATTTTCACAAATTTACGTGGCATACAATTCTTATAAACTGTATTGATGAAAAAAAAAAATAATAATAATAATTATAAAAAATAAAAAAAAATTTCGTTACATATATTGCAAAATAATTATAAAAATATTTAATGATATGTTTATAGGCCTATATCCTATATGCATATATGCACTTCGCAGTTTTAATTTCTCTATGCAAGTTGATTTTTTTTTTAAATATTTGAATAGATTTTACAGTTTATAACGTTGAAATATTATAGTATAATTATATAATTCAGTTCAGTACAATTAATAATAATTGTAGTATAATAATATACTACAAAAAGGAAAAATTGTCCTCGTATATAGAATATATAGCTCATTTAAGTAACTTATTTAGATTAAAAATTAACCACGGTCTAATTAATCTTTTATTTAATAATGAAAAGCATTTATAAATACTTAAAAATATTAAATAGTAAAAAATGTTAATTGTGTGTACTTAAATAGTTTAAATGTTATGTGTTTCATTATGATTTGAAATTTTGTAGGATAGAATTATGCCTGTAATTTGTAGTTTAATATTAATAATTAAAAATTTTAGTTTCAAAACCAATATTTCAGCAAGTAAAATGCGGAAATTTTAGAATTTGAACATTTTAAAGTATCGAAAATGTAGAGGAAATAATGAGCATTAATTAATTACTTCTAACATAATTAATTAATTTCAATATTTATTCAGATAAATTGCTTTTAGAAACTGCTAATCAAGTCCGTCAGGCGACTTGCATGTTGTAGCTTTATATAGCTCGACCAAACTTTTAACTTTAACACAAGAGAGTGCAGCAGCAGCCCATTGCCAGGAGACCGTGAGACTTCAAAAAAAAAAAAAAAAAAAAATCTAACTTAATTGCCCCTCTTGCTATATTGTATTTTTTTTTTTTTTTTATCATTTTTATTATATGTTCTAAGTGGGTGCCAAATGAGATTTGGCACCCACTTGGAATGCACATGGAACCCAGTTGGAACATAGTTATTCAATATGATCCTTTAGCATTCTAAGTGGGTTCCAACTATGATCCATGGAACCCTGTTGGAACACGATTTTTTTTTTCATGGGTCTTCCATTATTTGTAAATAATTATTTAAAATCAATACAACAAATGGATTAAACATGCTTGGTCAAAGATAATATTAGACTGTTATTCATGAAAATTTCATTATAAAAAGACGAGTTTAAGTTAAAATCGCTCGACAAATTTGTAATACTCAATTAATATATGAAAATAAAAATTAAAGTTTTAAAATTCCTAAATGAAATTAGGAATTATTTGCAATTATTTGCAATTAACTTGAGAAAAGTTGAGGATTCAAGTTCAAATAAACCATGACAATATTTTTATGACGTATTTTTTCTTTGCTTTTAATTCATGAATATGTATTCTAATTTTAAGTTTTTGTACGCAGCGAGACTACAAGTTCAAATAATAAACCATGACAATATTTTTATGGCGTATTTTTTCTTTGCTTTTAATTCATGAATATTCTAATTTTAAGTTATCGTACGCAGCGAGACTATAAGTTAAAATGTTAAATTGCCATTGAAGTGTCGACTCAAAATTCGAAAATAAATCTATTAAATGACACATGCTTTGAAATAAGTATAAACATATATTTTTTAATTGAATATACTGCATTGCGACTCTTAAACTATTATATTTTTTTAATTAATTGAAGCAGATGAATTTTCTTTTAAACAGAAAAATATTTTACACTTCACATGTTTTATTAAATTTTAAACAATTATAAATGAAGTACAACTTACGTCCATGACGATGGATGATGAAATGTCAGAAGAATCGTACTCCCAACCATGTAAACATTTCTCCACGGGCCAGCTCGCATTAGGCCTCAGCTCCAGTAACGAGTGTGTCTCCAAGAGCTGCGTAAAGTTTACTGCATAACGTTGACAGCTCGTGTACACCGCGTGGCTGCCGTTGCCGAACTGCAGTCAAAATTAATAAACATATCCACAAGTGAAAATTTTATTTAAACTTTAAAAATATCTATAATATATAGTATAATATCAAATGATGTGTGTATTATATGACTACAGTATATCATAATAATATCATACCTATTATGCCCAATAAATAAAGTTAACTTCTAACAAAACTTTAATGATTGTTAAATTAGCAATCGATTTGTACCTATATATATATATATATATATATATATATATATATATATATAGTATTCTACATCATATAATTATTTAAAAATAATATACTGTATACAATAATAAACATGCATTACCAAATGTCTCAAATTTAAATAAATGGACAATTGCAGCGAATAGGAATATTAATTGATAACTTGATCCGAACTCTATCACGTGATAAAGTTACTTCTAAAAATAAAATAGCAAAACTGACATCTATCCAACCAATCGTGTAAACTATACACAATACACAACCAATATTATGCTCGCATTGCATTTATCAGGCTGCCCGATTATGATAATATGATTATGATTATTCTGCACGCAATTATGTGAAAGAGAGGGGGAAAAAATAGATAAAAAAGCGAACAAACAAAACTGAGAAGCTTTTGCATTATACTCTTTTTGTTACTATATTTTACCTTCTCTTTTTTTTCTTCTTCTTCTTTTTATTCACTTTTTTATTCACTTTTTTTTTTTTTTCCTTTTTTAATTCTATGTACACATAATCTTTAATGTTATATCATCAAACTTTTCACGAGCAAAAAACACAACACTTTCCACCTACAGCTTAGGAAGCCCCTTCCTTTGTCCACTACACCCACACAATGTATAACTCGATTATCTTTTATACTGAAACCCCCGGCTTAAAATCTACATCACCAGCCCTCTCATTTGACCTTACAACACTACTTTAAGTGAGACTCTAAAATGTTGTTTGCATGTATCGGTATAAAAATAAAACTTCTCAATAAATCCAAATATATCCTATATCTTTATAATGTATAATAATTAAAGACTATAGATTTGCTGGTACTTGCCATTTTTTCTGTTTGTTTTAATGCTAATTAGGATTAAGTAAAATTTTCTTTTTTTTACCAAAAATGAGTACGAATTAAACAAAAAATATATATTACAATTTTTTTCTTCCATTTTTCAAGATTTTTTTTAACATTTTTATACCATTTTTTTAAATAGAGCCAAAAAAGGAGTTAATAAATTAAAACAAAAGAAAGAAATAGTAAATGCAGGATGCAAGTTACTAGCTGTTACTATATGCATTTTGTTTCAAAAGAAATTACTATATATCAAATTAAAGACTAAATATATCTGCTTTGATTTGATTATTTGGTTTCAAACTCGTTAAAATATTGTATTTAAACAAATTATTATATTTGTTAGTATCAGGTAACTTCTTACCTTAGTAAGTACGAATTGGTGATAGTATTAATTTGTTATTCAGGCAAAAAAAATTTTTTTTACCATTTTTCAAGAAGCAAAATCAACATTTTTATACCATTTTTTTTAATATAGAGAGCAAAATGGACTTTAAAAAAAGAGAAAATTTTTTATTTGTTTCACAAGAATCTATACAGTATAATTACATTAATTACAAAAATTAGAGACCAAATCTGCTTTGATTTGGTTGACAGAAAATAATGCATATTTAAAAAACAACAAAGTTACTATATATACATATAATAAATAAAGTAATATTTGTGTATTGTTAGTAGTAGTGAATTATATAACATGATTTTTGAAAAAAATATTTAGATACCTAAGATAGCCTGAGCTCAAATATGCATCCCTCCCACCTCCAATGCACTATATATTGATGGTGCTGAAGTATCTTCGTACGCCTATATAAGGTATTATAGACATAGATATGCCCATAAATGAAAGTGTTTACTATAAATTGTGCACGTAATGCATATTCTCACATTTTTTCTGTGGCCTCCCAGGTTTACAAAAATGCATTACGCCTATAATGATTATTCAAATTAAAGCAATTAAAAATATTTGAAGAAATAACATAATATAAACAATTGCCGCGAAGAAACAAAGTTTAAAAAAAACTTGAATAATAAATGCATAAAAATGAAAATATTTATTATCTAATAATCAAACTTTGTATTTATTTTTAACTTTGCCTACATATCTAATTCCATGAGGCTCATGGAATTCATGAGGATATAGTTCGTCAATTTCAAAACATCACAACTTTAAAGTGGCCGCGCGCGCGGATTAATTTTTTAGCTCATAACGCCTTGAATTTTATAAGTTATATTATTGATATATCAATTCAATTACGCATTACGCAACATCAGTATTTGATATAAATATATAATAACATATTATGTTAAATATTAAAATCTTATAATTCCTTAATAACAAAAAAAAAAAAGAAAAAAGACATAACGGTTATCCCGCTATTTTAAAAATTTTACCCTTTTTTGTACCATTTTTCAGCCAAAAAGTTAGCCTTTTTTTTTTAACATATATATATTGAAAAAAAAAAATAAATAAATCAAGTCTCTGGTATCTAATAATAATTTATATTGTCCAATAATTTTTTTTATTATACATACATTTTTTTAAACTGCGTATGTAGACTGAATTAAAATTTGTTAACATAAATTAAAAGTTTTATACAGTAGTAGGCAAAGTTTAGTGTACTCTTAATCATTTTAAAATTGGTAGCACCTAGACAAAACATTGGTATTTGGAAACCAGAGAAGTAACGATTATAACTAACTTAAAATATTTTTCGTTTCGAGTAATATAAAAATGCATGTGCTTATTAAAATAATCAAAGTGGAGCAAAAGTATAATTTCAAGAGGTTAACTTACCCGAGGAATGGCGAGGTTTCTGCGCACGTGTTGAGAAACCCCAGATAACTCGAGGGCAGGCACACGACACCAATGCTCAGGGACCTCAGCCATGAAGAGTTGATTAAATGCGCAGAATCCACAAGGTACACATGCAGGTAAGCAAACCAGCCAAATTAGAAGCTTTTGATAGCGTCCGAACTCACCCACTTGAGGTAGCAGGTCATCCAAATCCATGCCATCCTACCATTTATAAAAATAATTCCACAAAGGGTTTTAAAGGGAAATTAATTTAATTGAATAATTTACAGTTAAAATATTTAATTTTTTTAATATGATGTAATTCATTTTTTCTACATTTTATCACGTTTGTATGTTTTGAAATTTCTATGCAAAATTTATTCAAATTACGCGATAGCATATTATAGAAACGAGGAATGTAAAATGTATTGTAAATTAAATTAAGAACGATAAAGATGGAGTATCACTATATAATTCGTACAAAAGCATATTATATATTGTAAAACTTATTATTTTAAAGAATGGGGTGCATTAAAAGATAGAAATATTTGTAAGCGTTAATAGAAATCAGCACAAATGGTTTTGATTTTTCACACAAAACGAGCCTGCGGAGAACAATAATTTTAAACATATAACCTCAATGATTCTCATTTACTCTATATTATAATTTGATAAACATTTGCTTAAGCATATAATTATTATATTAACATTTTACTCACATTATCATTAGACTTAGCCGTTTTTTTATTATTTGATCCTCTTCTTTCATTTACTGATGAAGTATTAGACTCATCACTAGGATTCACCATACTTACATTAGAAAAATATTTGATAATATATTTATAATAAATTTAATTATAGAATGTTACAAATAAAACGTTGCACATTGTTTATAAATGTAAACACAAATATTGTGAGTGATAAATTGCAATGCGTGTCATATCTTGCACGACGGTTTGCTTACAAGACAATATGTTGGTAAAGAAATCCCTATAGCACTTGGGTCAGTTTGCAATATACGACTCGCGAGTTTAGCGTATATAATATTCATCGACTGTAGAGGCCATATCAAAGCCAACTTCGGAGTAGGGCGCTGTTTCTCTCTCTCTCTCTCTCTCTCTCTCTCTCTCTCTCTCTCTCTCTTTTTTTTTCCGCTTTTAAATGAACCCCTCATAAATATAACATTAACCTATATAATAAATTATCTGTAAATAGTTAATACCTTGTGAAAAAATAAAAAGCATACATAATGCCACTCTGAAATTTTAAGAGATTATCCTCAGTCGAATACCGTATAAGTACTACACATACATATTAAAAAAAAAATTAAAAAAAAAAGAAGTTAATAACGTTTGCGTGTTATATTATGAAAGTAAGAAACATTTTTAGTCTCAATTATGTTATCAAACTCACCATTTTGCTGATAAGTAGAAAAAAGTTTTTAAAATTCATTATTTATGTAATTTTTAGTTTTATAAAATGCATGGCATACATTGTAACGGAAGAGAGAGATAGAGCGCACAAATTAAATTGAAAGCCCCTGCATGGTCAGCAACTTGCAAGACATGACTGCTGAAAAAGTTGCATACTCTGAAGGATGGATTTAAAAAAAAATCACAATTTTCTACTAAAAATAAAATTTTAATCACTACCAACGACGGGTGGATTTTGAAGTCAAACTATAGCTAAAATATATATACATATATAGTGTACATAATAATATATGTATATATATATTTTTTTTAAGCTGCATTTTTTTTTTATTTGTATCGCGCGTTCAATTTTTCCGAAGAAGTGGGTATTTTTATTATCTTCTCTCTTAATTATCTTTTAATTTCCTTCTGAATCTGAATAAATATTCGTCAACCTTAAATTTCAACGATAGAATTGAACATTTTCCCCTTAACCTAGCCCATCAGATTAATCGTACATAGTACTCGTAATATTTAATAAGAACAATATAAAAAGATATTATATCTTTTAGCAATGGTTATACTGTATACTCTTAAGCCGGTGAAAGAACAAAACCCGCAAGAACCTTGTTTTAAAGAAATACACGACAATTTTATATCAATGACTGGAATTAGAAGTATATAGATACAGACTCATTAATCAATAGAACTTTAATGGATGTTAACTGCTCGCATTTCAATGGAAAAAGTTTACACTCAGTCAGTAATTATGTGCCCTTTGACCTTTGAGAAATAATTACTTTTTAGCAATTTGATGCCTGTCACCGTTGTGGCTATTCCTACACCTAGAGAGTATCCAAATTTTTAATTTTTATCCCTTTAGTTTTGATACAAATGCATACATACACTTATTAACGCGTCTGCCAGTTGTTGACTCTGGCAAATCATGAAGTGCAAAAGGTACCGCAAGGAAATGAAAAACCTGCACAACTATAGACTGAAAAGCATCACTAAAATTGCAGGTTATTCATTTCATTTCGGTACATCTCTACTTTGATGAATTAAAAATTAAAATCTATTATATTTGTCACAGCCACACTTCCAATAAATTTATATCTTTATAACTGGATTATTATCTTATTTTATGAAAGGATATTAATAAATATACTTAACTAACTTTCTTTTAAACAAAGTTCTTCAAATTTCAAATAATTATCTGTGCAGTGTAGGCAAAATTTTCATTAATATTAAATATAAAGAAGTAAGGTATTTAATTGAAACGATTAAATTTGATTAAACTTATATTGATTTTATTTTGTGATTACAGAACAAATTATTATTTCAACCCTAAAAGAAAAAAAAATATTAATTGTAAATTAACATGACACTACTACAGCATGCTTACCTGCTGTTGAAAGTGCCTCCGAAATGAGCACAATTACATCGAAATTTATATTTACACCATACTGAGGTGAATTTATTTCTTATGACTTACTAAATACAAGAGGTAACATAAACACCAGTGGTGTCTATTAATACATAAACATTTCTACTGGGGTAAATGTTACCATAATATTTTACAGGACCAATTTCAAAATTAATCCCTACTTTTTATAGTGTAGGAATGATTGAGAAATATCTTACCTCTTTGCAGTATTTAGTCTTTTTTTTTTTTTTTTTTTTTAATTATTTTTTTAATACATAATATTATTTGAATAAATATAAATTTAAAAGAGAGAAAAAAAAATTGTTAGAAGTCTTAATATCAGTCAGATGAGAAAAAATTATACTGCAAGGAGGTATTTAAAAAAAAATAATAAGAGGAGAGTGTGTGTAGTATATTAGGAGATAAGGATACAGGAGGTGGGTGAAAAAAGGGGGGACACATTTTCACTGGAACCAAGGTATTGAAGGAAAGCTGCTACTGATTACATCAGCTACAGAATACCTTGGTATAATTAATCATTTGCACTTTAACACATGAACACATTCAGTCTTCAGATCTAAGGTCTCTTTCACGCTGAGTTGCAACTGGACGTTTACTGGTAGTAGAAATCACTTTTACTGACGAATTTTCTACCACCTTTAGCAGTTCAACTCATGGCACCAATGGAAAAAGCTGGCAAAACATGTTGTATTTGAACCAGTATAAAAAACAATCTCTTTTATATATATTATATAATATTATAATACATTTGTTTTTGTCTTAATCATTATTTACTTAAATCCTTAACTTTATAATAAAAATAAAATTTTATAAATAACCTACAATATAAAAAATTATTCATCATATTTTTAAATTTTCTTTTTTATTTTATTTAGTTTTGCCAACTTGTTTTTTGATCACATGCATACAGAAATATAGTGTGTTACAACATACATCATTATATTTTATCATTGATACAATGCAATTATAAACAATTCATTTAAAAACACGTTCTTCCAAACAGGTTTTGTAATAATTAATTCTTATAATTAAAAACTACTTATTCTCACACACACAATCATACAATAAAAAATCACAGCTTTTATATCTCCTGGTAAACACACTTGAAATATTCTCACTTGACACAAAGAGGGGCCAGTCCTGCGACCACCATCCTCCCCAGTGGAATGATAAAGGTGGGCAAGGTGTGGTGGCAAGACAGGCACACTCCTAGCTCTTGTAAGCCACAGCCAAAAAGTAGCTCATTGCTGAGGGCTCACGACTACATAGATTTGCTTTTTATTATTATTTTACTTGGGTAACAGACTTTCACTGCTGTTAGCACCCATAATATGTTGAGTTAATACCAAATATATATTCAGAGCAAAAAAGGCACACAAATGCATTACAAAATTTGTTGACAAAGTAATAAATATTTGATGCAATTAAGCATACAAAAAATATTATAACACAACATAACCAATTTAAGAATAAGTCAGGAAGATTTTTTATTTATTATTATTATTATTTTAAGAAAATTTTATCATTAAATAGTAATAGATATTCCACAGTTTTAAGTTCTTAAATTTATACAATAAAAATTCCACCATTTAGGAACAAATGCTAGTGTTTTACTAGCATTACAATAATTTTTTTCATCACTTATACTATAGTATTAATAAATTTGGTTTTGTTTTTGTGTGCCTAATTTTAAGTTTTGGTTTATTTTGACACAATCACTGGAATAGATTTGGCCTGTACAATCGATTCATTAAATGTAAAGGCTTCAGTAATTTCTTTTTCAAAAAAAACTGAGTCAATAAAAATTGTGCATTTCTGTATTTAGATAAATACAGCTACAGATTTACAAGAGACAGCGAGGATTCATTCTAACAAGGCACTTCATCACACAATTCGGAATGCATTCTGAGCAGTATATTTTGATACCTGGGAGATTTTAAAAATAAAGAGAGAAAAAATATAATATACTGAATATTAATCTTCCCGACATCAAAACATTTGCCCTCCTCAAACATTGCTTGGGATAATACAGTCCCACTAGAATGGGAGGGTACTTGCTTTGGAGCCATCCAAGTTAAAAAAAAAGATGGTGTAAATTATAAAAATATTACAATAAAAAAGAACAAATTGAGCAGATTATCTATTTGGTTTTCAACATTGAAAATTTTTTTTAACATTATTATTATTATTATAATTTTTTATTATTTTTTTTTTTTTTTGCTTCAATAGGATAAAAGAAAATCTAGACAGTTCAAAAAAATCTGCCGGACTTTCCATCATGGGAAAATTAGGGGATGTTAGCTAATAAATAATTAGAGATTGTGCAGACTGCCTTTGCTACCTCAACTTGTGCCGCTATTACTTGTCAGAAAGCGGATTACGATGCTTCACTGCGGACAAGGTTGGAGTAAAAATAAACAGGGACGGTCTCTCACAAGCTCAGTTACTCGAAACTCTCAGAAGAACATCAGAAATTCTCATCACTACTCTTTCTCTCTTTCCATCCACCAAAAAATGGGCATTTATGTAACTACTACTGATACAATATTTTGCTCAAAGGTCCTTGCGCAACATTCCACACTAGTTCAAAATTGTTGCACCGCCCACACAATTATGTCATTCTTTCTTCTCAAACACAATAACGCACCCCCTTTTTCACTTACTCACTTTATTTATACTTTTATTTTTCAATAGATCAACAAACTTTTAAACTGATTTTATTATTAATATTTTTTTCACCACAATAGAGAATGGATTCTATACTTAAATATAAAGAAATTAGTGAACTGGGCTGCTGAGGATGACACTCAATGACTCGCTCTTATTGTTGGAAGAAGCACAATAAGAGTGGTCACTGGCTGGCTGGCTTGAATCGAAGGAGCCGCCACCATCGCAGGCTGGCACTTGGCCAACACTGTAAACTAGGGCATCAGCAGGGGATCTGCAAGAACACACAGCAGCCCCACATCAGCAACTTGCTCACCATCATGCTTACATACCAATCAGCCCAGAGGAAGAGCAGCCAAACTTGGAGCCTTAAGAAGGCATAATTAGCCTCATCACACCAGTTTATCTGCAAATAAGCAGTATCTTTGGGAGTTTGGGAGGAATAATTTTACTGAACAAATCAGCTCACAATTTTGAGCATCTCATTATATTTATTATTAATTTCAGGTATGGGGTAAAAGGAGGATAGAAAAAGTGGAGAAATGTGGCTATAAATTTTGAATATAAAGATAGCAGCTATACATCACGCTCATCCAGTCAGCACAGCAATCAGAATCCATCTGTATCACACGCTGGGGTTGCTAGTAAGGTATAGGAGACTTGGAATTGATATGGAGAATGGTATCCATCAGAGGCTATTTACATTACCTTTGGTGATACCTCACTTACTCATCAGGCCATGTGAGGAAGAGCGGAGCACAGAAGAGCTAGGAATGAACTTAATTGGGCTGGGAGGGTGTGTTTATGCCTTACCTTGTTTTTGCAGCCCTGAGAATGTGGTAGCTCTTAATATTTTCAACATATTATTCCCAAAAACACTAAATATCATAATTTAATTGAAATGAGAGTATGAACTTTAATAACTCAATAAAGCTGCAATGTAAAATGCAAACCAAAGATGACACAAACATTAACAATACAACGGGGGAAAAAAAGAGCTTAAATTGATTTTGTATTGCATTTACTGGTATGAAACTTTTGACTTAAGAGCAAAGTTAGAGAGTTTGATTTTTTTATGGCAAAGTATGTAAATATTATAAATTATTATAGGAAGGAAAAAAAAAAAAAAAAACGCTTGCAACTTTATTGAGTTGTTAATTACATGTTCAGAAACATGCATTTTATGGCCACTCAATCCTGTAGAAAATTGCTTAACAACTTGTATCACAAGAAAAATATCACAGAAGAGCAAATAAATTGTTCTTCGATAGGTTTTAATGAAGTTGCAGACTAAAGTGCTGTAAAATCCCATTTATTGAATTCTAAAAATAAATTAATCAAGAAATTTAAATAATAATGTTTTCCCAGTTTATTCTCCCTCAATTCAGGTTCAATGAAAACACAAAATGCAACTACATTAGCTACCTATCAAAGCAACCTGAAATTAGAGACAGTCTCCTCCTTGAGAACTATCCTTGCCTTCTTCAACTTACCAGCTGGTGACATGATTCTTCAGCTTGCGGATCTCCTTGGTTGCCCACATGGAGATGTTCTTTGTCTTTGTAACCCTTGAACGACGTCCTTCAGTAAGCACCTCGGAAATGGGATCAGATTCAAGCAAGTGGAGAATCTTAGCAGCATATGCTAAGCATAGATCCCTGTACAAAAAACAGCAAACAACTTGCAATGAACAACTAATTTTTTTTTAAGTGAAGACACAGTGCTCTATCACTTAAGACAAGAGAACAAGAAATGGAGATTAAACCTTCACTTACCCAACTAGTCCACTACAGTTATGAATAATGGTATCTGTGTGGTCAGGATCTTGTCCAGCCATGGTGACAAATTGCAAGATGAATGGAACATGGGGTTCAAGCATAAGCAAGCAAGCATTGCTAGCTTCTCCATTATTGTCATCATCCTTAAGACCTTGCACAATGCCTGTATATGCTTCCAAAATTCCTTCACGAAGCTCATTTAAGTAGTCTACCATATCAAAGTCGTTCTGTAAAAAGGCAGTTAGATATACAGTTAGAAAAACAGTTAATTTGGATTGTTTTCAACTAATATATCCTACATAAAAATAAAACATACCCGATCAACCTGGACTTGAGATGCCTGAGCTAGGGTTTGAAGGACCACATCTAAGTACTTGCCAAATTCAGGACCAATAGATAGTGCAATATCTCCAAACACAGACAGTATTTGTGGTTTTACAGAGCGATGCACAGTATTATCCTAAAAAATAAAGTTTGTTAATATATCATTCAATAACATTTGAGAAGTAATGTAATAACTTACTCCAAGATTCTCAAGAAGAAGCATCATTATCTCGTCACAGTAAGGAAGCAATTTTCCTTTCAAAGATCGTGAAATATCTCCTGTTAATCCCACTGCTGCTCCACATACCTAAAATCAATCCAATTTCAATTAAGTAACTGTTGAAAGCCAAAGTATTATTGTTGTATTATTCAAATACCTGATACTCTGCATGGTTCTTTAAGCCCAGATAGAGGAAAGGTTTGAAAGCTTCCATGTACTTCAGGAAACCTTCTCCTAAGACTTCAACTAAGGTTGACACTGCCATCAAAGCATCTTCCTGAACACCTCCAGCTTTGCAAGAATTGGAGTTAAACATCTGGAGTAGTGCAGTCATGATTGTATCAGATATTTTTGGTGCATCTTCTGGGGTAACTTTTCGTAGCACACTCTGTAGGGTACCACATAATAAGCTCTGTAAGTCATTATATTGAGCTCGATCTGAGTGACTTTGAATGTGGGACTCCATCTGCAGAACTTGTTGCAGCCTCTCCAATATCACCATTGTGGTCCTTTGCACTGCTACATAACAATCTTTGGGGGAGTTCTTTACCATCTCCATGAGGGCTTCATAGGCAGAGCTACGGAGATTAGCCTATTTGAAAGGAAAAAAAGAATTTGCAATTACTGCAAGCTATTTTACTTTTTTTGTTTCAATGGAACACATTATGAAGTAGCTTCATAAGTTTTGCATGTCACATTTAAGCATTGAGTATCAATTAATTATAATTAAATTGTATTATTTTTACTGTTAAATATTACAAAGCCAACACTAACCTGAGCTCCATCTTGTCGATCTGTGGTCTCCAATAACCTCTGAACAATGAATTCAAAGTATTCAGAGAGACAGTATGTGTCAGGCTGTAGTTGTTCATCATCTTTATTTGTCTGGGGCATGGCACTTTCAGCTGCCTCATATGCAGCTTCAGCAAGACCAGTGAAAGCCCAACAGACATTGTTGGCTACACGAGGCTCTGCCTTAAGACCAGTGACTAAAGACTCAAGCAATGGCTTCAGATAGGTTTCATTGATGGCAGCTTCAGGCACAATCTCACAGATGCGACCAAACGTCCATGCACAAGTATCCCGAACTTGAACACTTTCATCATACATGAGTTCAATTAAAGTTGGCATTGCTTGTTCAACTAATGGTTTTAATGTTGATGGGTCAAGACCTCCAAGGATGGAACCTGAGAAAAAAAAACGTGGAAATTAATAAATGAATTAGTATATCCCAGGTAATAATTATAATAATCCTTTATATTGTAAATGAAATGTTAGAAAATGTTTTAGAAATTACACCACATTATACAGAAAATTATACTACTCAAAAATCATTTTAAATAGGTACAAATTATAGGACAAGAAATTAACTGCAAGCTTTAGGTCGCAAAATAGAGGAATTATGTAATATTTTCCTAATGACATTAATGAATTTTGCTGCCTAGAGTTTGTAGTTAACCATACGCCCCATTAATTTCTTTATATTTAAGTTTTTTACATGACACAATTTTTCAAATAGCATGCATTAATTATTGAACTATTATCTTTCCTTTGATTTTCTGTATCCTCAGGTCAATATGCTTTCCTTATCAAAAATTTTGGTTTGTTGCTCCCCTCCCCTTCCATATTTTGAATAGCAATATTACCTCCACATTTACTTTTTTATTACCTATTATTATTATTTCATACATTAGCATTTGCTTATTTACTTAAAGCAACTGACCAGACTTCATAGGAATTGATTTTATATCACTTTTAAGATATTAGCAAAGTCAAATCTGCAATATTTTTAAAAGAAAAATTCGTAACTAAATTAAAAATAATTATCAAAATTATCTTCTTTTCATACCTTATTTTGACTTGGCAAACGCGCTCAGGTGAGCGGAGGGGAAGTGAGGGAGTAGCAGGTGAGGGGAGCAACAGAGAGATAGATCGAGAGAGAAAGAGAGAGAGAGAGAGAGAGAGAGAGAGAGAGAGAGAGAGAGAAAGAGAGAGAGAGAGAGAGAGAGAGAGAGAGAGAGAGAGAGAGAGAGAGAGAGAGAGAGAGAAAAAAAAGAAAAAGCACATCATGTTTTTTTGGAAGTTCGAATTGTTATAATTCATAAATTAAATGACAGAAAAAATTGAACTGACTTTTGCCGTGCTGAATGTATAATATCTGACAATACCTTTGATCAATTTCAAATTTTTATCGCAATCTGTTCGCTCGTAATCCATTTATTAGTACTGTAAACTGTAGTATCCGATTTGGTACTTTGTTGAAAAGCAGGGGATTTATATATTACTTTTTTCTTTCCAAATCATACCACTAGACTAGCAATAAAAATAAAACCATAGTCAAGAAATGTTGTTTATTCTTAACGTATATTTAATTTAATTTGCAATCACCCGTTTTGCCAAAAAATTTATAAAAAAATAAATTAAAAAAATTAAATGAAACTCCGCGTTCTTTGAATGTTTTGAAGCTGAAAATAGTTTTAGGGGTGTAATTTTGTACTTTTAAAAGATTTCTTTAAGATAAAAAAAAAACCTACAAAGTTAACAAAAATTATGAATAAATTAACTTATGAGCACTGTATTTACGCAACCCGCGGTACATCAACATTAAAAAAAAAATTATAATATTAATATTTAAACAGCAATAGTAATAATGTCACTGAAGTAATTAGAATACTATCTTTTTATTAAATAGTCTTTTAAAATTACAAATTTGCACCCCTAAAATAATTTTTAGCTTCAAAACATTGAAAGAACGCGAGATTTTTTTTTCTTTTTTACATTGAATTTTGGCAAAGCGGATGCTTGCAAATAAGCTTTCGTTAGAATAAGCAATTTCTGGACTATAATTTTATTTTGAAATTTCTATTGCTAGCGGTATGGTTACAAATTTCGAGTTGATAAAATAAAATGTATTGTCAGATATATATGCCGCATATGGCAAAAAGTAATTTCATTAATTTTTTTCCTTACCTTTTATATTCGAACTATAACAATTATTCAACTTCGAAAATACAGAAATTTCTAATATATCGATGTTGGGATGCAGAAATGCGACCGATGAGAAAAATCATGAGTAAAAACCTCATGATTTTTCTCATCGGTCGCATTTCTGCATCCCAACATCGATATATGAGCTTTATTTCACTATTCAGAAAGTTCTTTTCAGAGTACTTTTGGCTAAACTTAGATTAATGAACAAATAAAAAATACCTTTTGATGTGATTGCATTATATCATGTGTTATAATTGTATCTAACGAGTAACTTTACTATTTTATAACTAAACATTTCATATAAATATAACATATACATGTAGGTACAGTGTGAAATTATTGTGTGCAAAGTTCGTTTAAAAACAATTTTTTCATTATTATGCACCTTGCGATTGAAAATTCATTTCAATCCTTTTGCATTTTTTGCGCTTATTGTTCCTTCACCAAGGTCAACAATCCTGACGTCAGAAAAAAGCGCTGTTCTGATTGGTCAACAATCCTGACGTCAGAAATGAGCACTGCTCTTATTGGTCTTATTCTCCCACCTTCGTACTGCAGCATATTCAGCTGGAGCAGAGGTAGAGCCAGGTTGCCGCGACAACAATCCTGACGTCAGAAATGTTCATTTAAGGGATGGGCTTAATTTTTTTTTGACCTTAGGGTGCGTCGGTTGCCCGCGGGTAATGTATTTTAGTAAATGAAATATTAGTTAGAAAACTTTAAAAAATACTTGTCTCTAGCCTGGTCAGTTGCTTTAAATCGCATTTATTGGATAACATCACTTCAAAAAATATTCCATCAATCTTACTAATGATTAACCAGTGAAACAAAGTGCCTATAGTTTGTGAACTGTACAAACTTCTTTTATCTATAAAGCCAGTGGTAATAAAATTTCTTATTTGATTAGCAATGGTGTGTAATGTTGCTAATCTATCTTTTCTTTCTTTCTTTCTTTTTTTTTTTTCTTTTTTTTTTTTTTTTCCATCTTCTTTTTTATAGATTTGCCATAAATGTTATAAAGCTGAACCTATGTTTTAATAACTTGCATTCATTGATTCCTTCAAAAGTATTATAAGTAATTTTGCTGAAGAAAATTACTATCTATTGATTATTATAATGATTTGGTGTTTCTGGCTGCGTACTTTAGACAAATCGATGCTTACCCTTCAAAGTGAATGAACTGCACTTTACAAATTTTGCTCAAATTCAACGTTCTACACTAAACACATAATATTGAAAGAGATGTGTTCAACATTTATTTACATCGGCCTAAATACAGTTGCTTTTTTATTACTGTCATCAATATTAATAAAAAAAAAATACTACTAATAATTAACACTTGTATTGTAACTAAAGTTTCAGCTTTAAAACACAAGCAGATTTTGACTTTACAGTAAGAATTCTAGTTTGTTTGTTTGTTTGTTTGTTTTTTTTTTTTTTTTTTTTTCTTTCTTCCTTTTTAGCACAGGTGTGGCTTGCAAATAAATACTTTATAAAATGAATGTGCAAGATCCCGTCATACCTATGTTCACCTAATAACCTAATATATAATTAATTTTTATTACTAGTGGTTTCATTTATAATAGTTTCAGTCTCAATAGTTTTACCTAGTAAATTTTAAATAGTTTGGGTAACAGCTGTGTTGACATTGTTAGTAACTCTAAAATTTATAACAATTATGACAGTACAAAATTATTAACCTGATTCAACAAAAATATTAATCTAATGATGCACTACAAAAATAAAAGAAGATAACAGCAATAGTTTTCTAAATTCAAGCACCGGAAAGAAGTTGCTATATAATATGTACTACTGCAATAGGTATTGTTATTCTTACCAAAAGCCATTAGAGCTGCATCTCGGAATCTCCAGTTGGTTGATTTGATGTTATCCTTGACGAAAGGTAGCACATGGGGAACAATATCATCTTCACAGCATGTAGCCAGTAACATTAAGCACACACCAGCTGCCTTACTTGGGTTCCAATCATCTTCATCATCATGCTCTTCCTGAAAAGAAAAGAAAGAAGAAAAAAAATCATTATGTAATTGCTTAGTAATTTGATAAATTAAAACAACAGAGAAAATACTGTTTAAGTGACATACCTGTTTTGTGAGTTTCTGAACAAGAACAGGAACCAAATACTGCAATGCACCTTTGGCATAGAAACGAGATATTCTAGTAGGTACACGACCTGCTTCAGTAGCTTCTGTTGCTTCAATACTTAAGTCCATTTCTTCGTCAGATACATTTGACCAAAACTCAATACCTTGCAAAGACACCTCATCAGTGTCAGACTTCATTGCTTCCAATGTAATCTAAATAATGAAATTAAAGTTAGCAACAGAATTATACATGGTAATAAATAATATTAGCATATTAAGTTTTTAACTTACAGGGAATAAAGCTTGACCCATATATGGTTCCATGTATTGGTAGTAGAGTGACATAATTTTCACTAAACATTGCAGTGCTGCCACTTTGACACCACTATCAGTACTTTGAGTTGTCTCACAAACAACTTCCATGATGAAGTTCCTTTCAGACTGCAAATAAAAATAAAAGAAATTCATTATTTAAGTCTTGGAATTCTAACCTTAAAAGTTGTACTCATTGAATAATTAGTTCTTACCTCCATTTCAAAGTTTGCTCTAGTAAACTCCAATGAATTGAGTAAAGCTGTAGTTGCAGCCAATCTTACATGGTTACTTGGTTCATTCTGGCGCATACCATGTATAATAGCAGTAAGAATTTGATTGGATTGAGGTTGCAGAACTTCTTGATCTTGCTGAAATATTAAAAGATAAAATTTAGTTTTAAACGAGGAAAAAATATATTTAATTTGAGTTTTAAGTTATAACTTACAAGATTGTAACTTACAATTTCTTGGCAAATGTAGCCTATAGCCTCAAGAGTGGCTTCTTTCATCATCTCTGTGCTAGTAGGGCTAACGACATTGTTTGCGAGGCAAGAAATCAATTCAGGCCATTGACTCACTGGTAATTCAGCAACTGCTACATAGGCAACACACTGTGCTGCAGAGCTTGGCCTATTGTTTTCTGTACCCAAGGCACCCAAAATCTGCAATTAGAACTAAAGAGTTAACACCTGAACTACGCCTGTTACCATTAACTTGTAATTTTCTTTGATAATGCTATTTTTTGTCATAAAACTATTTTAATCGTCATTGAAATTATACATTAAGTAAATCACAGTACACAAGGTATCAAAAACAATCAATGAAACCAAATTACCAGTTGGAGGAATCTTTATTGGACTATGTACCAATATTGCTATTTAAGTGACCTACTTTTAACTAATAGCAATATTAACTTTCATTAACTGAAATTTTTAAGCATTACAAACTTACATTTTTCTTGATGTAGTTGCGAGCATCTTCAGGTAATGCAAGCCACCTTTGTTGATATTGATTTTGCAAAACTGCATCTTTTGAGGTAAGTGCATTCTTAAGCTGCAGACCAGCAGCCATACGCACCACTGCTGAGTTTCCTCCATGGCCTAAGATTTCCGATAGACCTTTGCAGAACTCAGGCTAAAGGACAATCATATAAAACTGGTAGTCAATTACCTATTCACAAGTAATTTATCTTAATTTTGGTTACCATCAGCAATAATGCTTATACTTACAAAGTTGTTTTTTAAAGCCTGTTCTAAATAGTTCTGAGCAACTTCCAGCTCATTTTTATCTGAAACAAGACAATATAAAACATTATAATAGAACTTTAGATACAGTTTGCATCCCAGTCTAGCTGTTGTTATTATTATTATTATTATTTAATGGATACAAATTTAGGTAAGTACCGAACGCTCAAGGATAAGTTACACAGCATTTGATGATACATGGAAAAATCTTAAATGCAGTGACATAGCCACAAAGATAACACAGGTCAAGGTAGAGAGCAAAAAAAGATATTGAAATGTTGCCTTTTATTTCTTTTGTTTGGAAGTTATTCCTACATGATGGATACAAAACAAAGAAATTCTGCTTGCAGTATGTTCTTTTGTACATTTATATATAAATTAGCTACATTGATGAAACATAATATGCAAATGACTTTATTATTACTTTTTAATCTCATTTCCTTAATTTATTTTCATGAAAATATGCAAATTATTGATATTATACAATATGCATGCATTTATACATGCAGTATGTCTGTACAGACAGTGTTATATGTATTCGTATGAAACAGGTATGAAAACTGTAAAATATGATTGTACATACATAATTTTGAACTGTATATTAAATGTGATAAAAAATCATGAGTATCAATCACACATTCATACATATACAAAAATATGATATGCACCGGTAATACAATATTAAAATATGTATGTATTTTATTATTTTATATGTATTATGCATCAAAATAATGCTCTCTGAAGCTTGAAAAATGAATTCTATTCATACATATTATTGTAAATATTGTTAACCTAGGTGACAGGTGTCTAAAAAAAAAAAAGTTATGTATAAAAATAAAAGTCCATGCATACATTTGTATGTATGTATGTATATGCATGTTCATGTTATGTATGATATGTAATTAAAACTGCGTACTTTGCTTATTTATACAGGCAAAAATAAAAAGCTTCGAGGGATGGGTAAAAACTGGCACAAACGTAATGTGCTAAGCTGAGCTGAAACTACACCCAGAGTCAAATTACAAATTCACTATTTTTGGCGGTAAAATGAAGTCACGGATTGACACCTTGAGGAGCCCCTTGGTTGCTGTTAAAGTAGTGCATATGTGACAAATTATGAACTCCCAATTGAAATACATACATACTTGATTAGAAACCATACATTATTGAAAACTAATAGCATCTTAAGTTTCGCGCAAGCAAAAATAAAACGACATCAAAGGAGGGGTTGGAAATACATCACAATCGCACATATGCACAAGCTGGCAGCACGGCCTCGGAGCCATGTTGGCCTCATGCCCAGGAAAATTGATTTTTTCCTACATAGTGAATGGAAACTCGAATTTATAGATTACTTTCTGTCATTTGTGTGATATTTAACAATGGTTTTAAAAAATTGAAATTAATCATTATAAAAGCTATAGTTTTTATGGGAAATGTACAAAAGAAAAATTAGAAATTACGCATGAAGCAATGTAGTCGTCATAGGAAATGAAGTCATATCGTCATTTTAGAACATGACAATTATAAAGCTTAATAATCTTCCCTCAGCACATACCTGGTGAAATTGTCTTTTCCAAGATTCTTATCAACTGTACTGATGATTCCGTCGGCATTTTGACACTTTATTTTACACTAAAAAGGTTAAAACCTGTTCGATTTTTTAAGAAACCGGCAACTTACAGTTGCGGAACTTGCTCAACGACCGAATCCAAAAATTGTTCATGCGCGCGCAGCGCGCAGTCGCGGACAGGTCGCGGAGGATTTGATAATGGCGGAAGCTTTATATTATTTGTGCAATTTTATGATTTTCTAAATTTTAAATTGAATGTGACGAACCAAAAAAAGATTTTTTTTTAAAGATATATAGTAATTGTCAATAAAAATGTGTGTACAGAAGATTTTAATCCCTGTATTAGGAACTACTTTTTAAGGGTTTTGGGAATGGAAACTTCTCGCTGCGTCGCTGTTTATTGAGGTATTTTCGAATTTTTGAATTTTGGTATTTTTTTTAATATCAAAAAGATCGGCCTGCGGTGGGCGGTGGGCCTGCTCCAATGTCCCTCACATGTCTGCCAACCTGTTCCAACTCCCTATGCTAGCGCGTAGTCCAATAGAAACGACGATGCGCCAATAGTGGTGACATCTGGAACTACAAAGCTTCGTAAGCTTAACATTGTAGTTCAGGTGTCGCGTGCGATGGCGCTATAATAGTGTTGCGTGGCGTGGACTACAAAAAGTGCTCGGAGTACGGAGTATGAAGACGTGTGGGTGGGACATTAGGCTAACGTAACGTCACTATATACCAGGTATTCCAGCCCCATAAGAAATTTCAAATTTTATTTTCATTGTTGCGAGGTCTATATAGAGGTATATAGGGACGTTACATTAGGCGTGCTCACCGCTCGTAAAAATTGAGGACAAAGGAGCACTGAATGAACCTAAATATTTAACTACATTATATTCAACTCATTCATATTTATATTTTTTTAGAATATGTAATATTTTACAAAAATCTGTGCAAAATTATGACAATAGCATATGAGACACGAATATATAGAGAGGATATTACTATGGTGTAGAAGAATTTATTGTATTATATATATATTATGAAATTATAATAATAGTTCAGCTAAAAAAATAAAACCACGTATTTTATTTTCAGTTTTATATTATCACATAATTCATAATTTAAATACATTTTAAAATAATGAACTATTTTAAATATCATCCTATTAAAACTGAATAAATCATAATGCATGCGTTGCTCACTATGAAGGAAACAAGTACATGCCAGCATGCAACTTTTTCCTTCTTACAAAAATAAAAAATAAAGCAACAATAAAATAATCAATATATACTTTGATATCTATAAGCATGCTATTCCAATTTGGAATATACAAGCAGAATTTATCACCATGTGAAGTAACTACTTTAAAAGTAATAATCCTATACATCGATCCAACATGATAAAAACATTAAATCATATCAATGTGATTTTATTACTGTAACTTAAATCCTAATTATAATATATATATATATATATATATATATATATATATATATATATATATATATGTTAGCATCAAAACCCGAAATTGACCCAAACTAGGTATTTTTGCTCATTTCGGCTTTTGGTTCGTCGCTTTTTGCCAAAACCCGGAATGCCAGTTTATTTCGGCTTTTGGTCACGAAATTTTGATCCATACTAGTTTTGAGCATTTCGCAAAAAGCAAAACCCGGTGTAAACATTTATATCTACTTTTGGTCTTTGAATTTTAACCAGAACTAGTTGTGGTCAAAATAGAAAAATCAAAACCCGAAAAATGAACATTTCTCAACTCAATTATTTGATATAAGAATGAGAGAGAGAGAGAGAGAGAGAGAGAGAGAGAGAGAGAGATATCACGACCCGTTAAATATAAAAAGTAAAAATATTTATTTTAATTTACAATAATAAGAGTGATATTATTATGACTTATGACTAATTTCCTTCATATTGGTTCAAAGTTCAAGTCCACCTTACTTTATCCAGTGATAACGATTTATTTTAAAATATTTCTTGTGCGTATATTCAGTTGACTGTTTGTCTCTGTGCTGAAAACATGGTTTATAACTGCATATTATTCGTTAGAAAGAGGATAAGAAAGTGTTTGAATTTAAAAAGTTCACAACACACGTATATTGTTGGTCCGCAAATTATAAGTGAACATTTGGTTAGTGGTTTAATGGATTAGCTCTTAATTTACAATTAATCGTAAGTAGCCCCTTAAAATAATAATAATATACTCTATTACTACCATTACTAAATGGACCACTTGCAATAAAATGTTTGTAATTGTTGCAAAAAGGGAAAAGGATTTTTAATTTTTTTTTGTATAAGAAATGCATTAAGAAAATTTCAAATTAATTTAAAAAGTACGCTCATTGCAAGTGGTCCATTGCTAGGTCAAACAGTAAGTTTATTTTTCGTATTGTCTCAATTTATATTCCGTATCTATAGCCATACGATTTAGAGATTATGGTCAGCGCATTCTAATCAAATTAATCTTTCAGGCCATATATTTTGCATTTCAAGTAAAATAATAAAATATATTGTTTCAACACCTCAATTATAATACCAAAACATCGTGCATTTATAATATAATCATAGTCTTTTATCATTGCATAAAATTCTGAGTTGAGAAATGTTCATTTTTCGGGGTTTGATTTTTCTATTTTGACCACAACTAGTTCTGGTTAAAATTCAAAGACCAAAACTAGATATAAATGTTTACACCGGGTTTTGCTTTTTTCAAAATGCTCAAAACTAGTATGGATCAAAATTTCGTGACCAAAAGCCGAAATAAAGTGGCATTCCGGGTTTTGGCAAAAAGCGACGAACCAAAAGCCGAAATGAGCAAAAATACCTAGTTTGGGTCAATTTCGGGTTTTGATGCTGACATATATATATATATATATATATATATATATATATATATATATATATATATATATAGTGTTTAAACCACACACATTTAAGGTTTAAACAAATGATAGCTGCCACAACATACATGAGACAACTAGATTTTTATTAGGGGCATAAAATATGCATCACTTAATGTGACTTTTATTTTATGCTCTTACTATTCATGCAAGCAAATTAATTTTTTTTTTTTTTTTTTTTTTTTTTTTTTTAATGACTTTTTATGATGAAATATTTGTTGCTGTGAACTTCTCATACATTATATTTTCCATAACTATAGTTCAGTTTTACAAGGCCCAATCCCATGGAACACAGACCTCACCATCTGATAAGACAGAATAATAATGAGTAACGTGCAACTCAATGCCATTTAAATTTAAGTGTTGTTTTGATGCAGCTTCTAGTAGACGTTCACAGCATGAACTCATTCTTTCAGGAGTTACAGCATCATCTTTGTGTAATGCTTTTAGGCCTAGTTTTTCTTTAGTAAGAGATGATAGCTGTACCTCATGTGCTTTGTGCCTGTTGAATAGATGAAAGAAGTAACAATAATAATTAAAGAAAAATAAAAAAACAATTATGAGGAGAAGAACCATACACTGATACCACTTATAATTTCAATATATATATATAGGCCTATATATATATATATATATATATATATATATATATATATATCGATGCTTACCCGTCGAAGTGAACGAACTACACTTTACAAATTTCAATTTCTCTCATCTAGTTCTCATGTTAAAACGCGTAGAAGCGCCAAATGCAGATCGTTCATTTTGAGTGAAATTTGTAAAGTGTAGTGAGTTCACTTCGATGGGTAAACATCGATATATATATATATATATATATATATATATATATATATATATATATATATATATATATATATATATATATCCTTTCGCGTCAAGATGAAGCTACTACACTTTACAAATTTCCGAAGAATGAACGATCTACACTTTACAAAATCACGGCTACCTGAAGCATCTGCTATATAAAACAGGTAGGTGAAGTTCCAAGTAGCCGCAAATTTGAAAATATATAGATCGTTCATTCTTCGGAAATTTGTAAAGTGTAGTAGCTTCATCTTGACGCGAGAAGATCGATATATATATATCGATCTTTTCGCGTCAAGATGAAGCTACTACACTTTACAAATTTCCGAAGAATGAACGATCTACACTTTACAAATTCGCGGCTACCTGAAGCATCTGCTATATAAAACAGGTAGGAAAAGCTCCAGGTAGCCGCAAATTTGTAAAGTGTAGATCGTTCATTCTTAGGAAATTTGTAAAGTGTAGTAGCTTCATCTTGACGCGAGAACATCGATATATATATATATATATATATATATATATTTATATTTATATATATATATATATATATATATATATATATATATTACAGTCCTCCTAATTTGAAATTTAAATTTCACATAGATTTTAAAATAATTTTTAACAAACAAAATTTATTGGTTTTTAAGTTAAAACAACAGGTGGAATTAATTCACTTGAAATAATAAAATGTGTATGATAACTTTCTAGCCTATACCTTTGATATTGCTGCAGTAACTTGGAAGCCTTATCAAGATGATCGGTAAAGAATGACACCAATAAAAATGCAGGACATGATGAAGGAACAATAAATTGACCAGTTGGAGATAACATCAAAGGACCTGCAGCCCTGATAATGGAATAAGAAGGAAAAAATATATATTAGTGTGGTCAAAAAAATCCAGATTTTGAAATGCAGATAAAAAATTATACATCTTCCGGCCATATTATATTTTGGATGGAGACTCTTAACAGAAAAAAAAAGACTCTTAATAGAAGAAGAGAAAATCTTTTTATGAAAACATAAACTTTAATTCATATATTTTTCTCTTTGTTTTATTATTATTATTATTATTATTATTATTATTTTCTTTCCAGGTTATTTAATATAATATTCGGCTTTACCTTTTAAATCACCGTTTGGGTTATTTCAGAAATAAAAAATTGTTGGGGGGATTTAATAAGTTCAATACTTAAAATTAAAGCTAAAATTAGTACATTTTAAAAAATGTCAGCCTAAATTTGGTGCATCAGTTAGTTTGTCTTGTTGCATAAGGCGCAAAAATAATGACACCACCCCCACAAAAATGAGACATTTAAGCAGTTTGTATGTATATATATATATATATATATATATATATATATATATATATATATATATATATATATATCGTCGTGGTTCTGCTATATTGTCCGATGTCCACTTGGTTCAAAGTTTACTAATGTCCGATGTCCATTTGGTTCAAAGTTTACTAATGTCCACATTTGACCACTTTTCAGGAGACACAAAAAACTAATCATCTCCTTTAATATTTGCAGTATTAATAAGGCATTTAACAGTTATTACTATCATAAATATTGCCAAACAAGGCATAAAATTTTTATTATAAATGTGTTATATTTAATTAGAAATAGAATAATTACTCTTTCGGTTGAGTAAAAAAGATCGCAAACTCAAACTTTAAAAAATCATAACTCATGTTGGTATTAACAAAATAAAACAATATTCTGAATTTTCGGTATATTGCCTATAATATGATGTTTTAGTTTTTGTATTGCACTTTACGTAATAGCAACAGCGCGATAATTGACGCAACTCACCAAAAATATGCGTAAAAATAAGTATTAAGTAAATTAAAAAAAAAAAAAAAAAAAAAAAGATGATTGCAGTATAGAAGATCTAATATTACAAATTCAAAATTCCCTTACTTTCGTTTTTAAGTTCACTTAGTAATTAAAATTTATCAATAAATTTATATTTAAAAAAAATGTACATATTATCAATTAAAATTTATCAAAAAGTTTAAGATTTAAAATATGAATAATTATATATAAAAAAGTGTTTAAGTATTTTTTATACTGAGTTAAACCATTTTATAAAAATTAAAAATTATAAATATGGATTATTTAAAAAACATTTATTTATAAGTAAAAAAAAAAAAAAAAAAACATTAACATTATGAATTTTGTGTCTATACTAATTTAAAATTGTAACTGACTGTACTGTTAAACAGTTGGGTTAAATTGAGAGGTTCTGTAGCCTGATTTCGCCCAATAAAAGCCGTTAATTATTATTATTATTATTAGTAATAATTTTAAAAAATGGTCATACAAATTAATACATCAGAAAATATATTGGAGTAGTTTAAAAAAAATTATCACAAACAAAATTAGGTCACAGTTAATAACTAGAGCAACTTTTGCTCTATTTTTGAACCATAGGTTTGTTCAGAAACTTGAAATTAATTTGTTTCTATGCAACTGCAGACAGTAAAAATGTCAAATTAAAATTTAGAGTCAAAGAATTCATAATTCATGTTATGTTGACTTGCAACTTGCAATTAAAGGAAAATATAAATTTAAATCAAGCACTGCATGTATTTACTCAGGTTGCGCAACTATGGATAAGCTATATTTCGGGATTATGAATTTCATACAACATTTATTTTCTATGTGCCCGCATAAAAATATTCCAGTTCTATTTAAATTTTAAATAATTTCTTTTAAGTTTTTTTAAATAAATTTGAATTCTTTTACATTGTTTTTAATAAAAAAGCAGTTCTAAACAGTTCTAACATTAAATCGAATTTTTCAGCACCATTCTATTTAATTTCTTTTTATATTTTACAGTTCTATATAAATTCTCTAAAATTAAATAAATAAAAAATAGATAAAATGACACAGTTCTAAATGAAGTCTATTTTTAAAATGAATTCCATAACGTTTTTTTTATTTATTATTTATTTTGCTCACAGTTCTAAATGAATTTTTTATTTAGAAAACGATTCCAATTGAATTTTTAAAAATAATAATAAATAATATTTTTCAACCCAGTTCTTTTTGAGTTCTTTTTTATTTTGAAAAAGGGTTATAAAAATTATGTTAAATTCTATAGGAGTTCTAAAATAGTTAACATTATTTAGAAAATTTTCTAACCATTCTTTTTGAGTTCTTTTTAAATAAAATGCATTCCAAAAGAGTTCCACTAAATTATTTTATAAAAATGATTTCTAAATAAATTCCAATTATTTAATTTTTTATTATAAATGCGCGAAATTTTAAAAATTTATTGATAATTAATTCCATCAATTAATAAAAAAAATATTTAAAAATTTCAACGTGATTTAAATATACATTGATTTCAGACTGCGTGCAGTAAAAAAATCGTCTTCAAAGAATCGTTTACCGTTTATTTGCATTTTATGTAAGAACGGAAAACATTTCAACATTTTTTTTAAATAGCAATTCTTGCTTGTATTAAGGGAGTACTACATATTAAATTTTATTTAAATCGGATAAAATATACTGAAGTTATAAGGGAAAAACGACACTCTAAAATGGTTTTGGAGTTGCCACTCCTCCAATTTTCAAACGATCAATTTCATATTTTAGACACGATTATATCTCGTCGAGATCTATCTGGAGTAACTCGTCAGAATTTTGATATTCCGCCTCCTTCACCCCTTTAACCAGAATTCTGGTCCAAAAAGTACGATTTTCTCGGAAACTATTAAAGATAGAGCCTCCAAATTAGCGCCAAACGACAGGAAATCGAAAGATGATTCTAAGATCAGATCCGTTCCGCTGGGAATGTAGCACGAGCACGAGCTACACGAGATTAAATATATTGGACTATATTAAATAGAAGACAGGGAGGGGAGGTATAAAAAATAATGAATAAAATATAATAAGAAAGGAACTCAAAAAGAACTTTTTTTATTTTATTAAAAAAGAACTCAAATAGAACTTTTTTTAATTTTTATTTAAAAAGAACTCAAAAAGAATGCATCAGGGGCTGTAAATATAATTACCGTGGGAATAATGTTCTAAAAGAGTTCTAAAAACATAAAAATAAATAAAAATAAAAACAGTTCTAAAAGATTTTTTTTTGAAACAAAAAAAATTATTTAGAAGCGCTTCTAAATGAATATTTATTTTTTTAAAAAGAATTTATTTAGAAATGAATCTTTTTTATTCGGGTGAGATTTTTTTTTTTTTTTTTTTTTTTTTTCAAAATAAGTGAAAAAACAGCTATATAGGGGTAGTATAACACTATACTCTATTGCAAACTGTTTGTGATAAAATTTACAAATATTTAAATATATTTTAATAATTAAAAATATGATTTTTTTTTTTTTTAATGTATAGAAACTATTACAAAAAAAACTTTTTTCTTATCTTCTATTGCGATACAATAATTTTTCTTTGTATATAAAAGTATACTTTTGCATATAATAATTTTTTTTATTCAATTCTTAAACGAACAAATGCTAATTAAAAATGTAAATGTTTATTTTAAATGTAAAAAAAAAAAAACTCTAAATTTATATCTGCATAATATTAAGTTGAAGTATAGCATCGATTGTAGAAACTTACTATAAAATTATTTACAGTAGCTTTCATTAATTATTTTACTGAAAATTAACCGTAATAAGCTGGTAAATATAGCTATCAATTTTAAAATTAATTTTCTTAAAGAAATATCGTTATATTTTCGTTAAAATACAAGTTTTGACAAGCAAATGATATCTGCGTGTTCGTAAAAAGAGGCGTACCGCGTATCAGCTGACATATTTTCTCGCAATATATTTGAAACAATCGTCATACCGCAAACTCTGAGACAAAGTTTTGGTTGACCAAACTGCCGGCAGATGGCACTGCAATAGCGTACCTCAGATATTATAGTTAAGAAAAGACGCACACATTTTTTTATCGGGCCTATATATATTCTCTGGCGTCCGGCGAGCTGGGCAAGTTCGGATAATTTTATATGCGGAAAAAACAGATAACCGTTTATAAAAACGGTTAAAAATTACCACCATAAAAATAATATATATCAATTTAATATTTTATATATATATATATATATATATATATATATATATATATATATATATATATATATACAGTCGGAACATTGAATGATTGAGTGTCGACAAAGCGCGGCAAATATGTGCAGTCCGAGTGGTTCCTGCCTAAAATGGCGGCATGGCGGTTGGCGCCAATTTTTTTTTCTTTTTAAATATCACACGATGCGGCAGATTCAGATCGACTTCATCTAAATCGTATAGTACTTGAATTAAAGGATATAATAGTGCATTACATTCTAGAGTTATGAAACTTGGTACACTTGCAGTTGACACCCAGCCTATGATTGTCATGGGCTGAGCCACCCGGGGTACCCAACTTTTGCACCCCTGGAGACCCTTGAAGTATGATTTAATTTGTTATGCCTAAACTATGGGTTTTAGCAAAAAATGCTTGAAACAAAAGTTGTTCAGCATACCTTTTCATATGCCCATGAATTTTTTCAAAATGCTATGTTGCCGCATTTGCCAACAGTGTTGCCGAATATAGCTCACCATATCCGTAATATAATGTAAAATGAATTTTTTTTTTTTTTTTTTTTAATATGCAGTTTATATTTTTGATATTTTGATGTAAAATGCATTTAAACTAGCAATAATATTATTTAATACACAATTTAATGATTACAAAATTAATTATTTTATATAAAAAAAATAAAGAAAGAAAGAAACTTTTAACCTTTATAAATATAAAAAAAGTGCATTTGACAGAGTACGTTAAACCCGTATAAATATAGGTTTTCAGTTACTCCTGTGCTGTACAAACATGCACGTAATTTTTAAAACATAATATCAACATGTTAAGGAACAACATTTAGGGGTAAGCCATCCTCAGGGGTCAACCCTGTGACCCTGAAAAATCGCAAAGTGTACACATTTAACAAAAACTCTTACTTTATTTTGGCATTTTATTGATATTTAGTGACTTTGGCGTGAGAAATGAGCACTAAAAGGGTTGACCCTTGAAAATTAAGGACTCAAACACTTTAAATATTTTTAAAGTACCCAGTTATCAATTTTTTGGGGCTGAGACCCTTCAGGACTATAGACACTTAAAGACCCTGGTTCCTTGTCTGATTTAAGGTGACCAGGAACCAGGGTCTTTAAGTGTCTATAGTCCTGAATGGTCTCAGCCCCAAAAAATTGATAACTGGGTACTTTAAAAATATTTAAGGTGTTTGAGTCCTTAATTCTCAAGGGTCAACCCTTTTAGTGCTCATTTCTCACGCCAAAGTCACTAAATATCAATAAAATGCCAAAATAAAGTAAGAGTTTTTGTTAAATGTGTACACTTTGCGATTTTTCAGGGTCACAGGGTTGACCCCTGAGGATGGCTTACCCCTAAATGTTGTTCCTTAACATGTTGATATTATGTTTTAAAAATTACGTGCATGTTTACAGCACAGGAGTAACTGAAAACCTATATTTATACGGGTTTAACGTACTGTCAAATGCACTTATATTTATAAAGGTTAAAAGTTTCTTTCTTTCTTTATTTTTTTATATAAAATAATTAATTTTGTAATCATTAAATTGTGTATTAAATAATATTACTGCTAGTTTAAATGCATTTTACATCAAAATATCAAAAATATAAACTGCATATTAAAAAAAAAAAAAAAAAAAATCATTTTACATTATATTACGGATATGGTGAGCTATATTCGGCAACACTGTTGGCAAATGCGGCAACATAGCATTTTGAAAAAATTCATGGGCATATGAAAAGGTATGCTGAACAACTTTTGTTTCAAACATTTTTTGCTAAAACCCCATAGTTTAGGCATAACAAATTAAATCATACTTCAAGGGTCTCCAGGGGTGCAAGGGTTGGGTACCCCGGGTGGCTCAGCCCATGAAAATCATAGGCTGGGTGTCAACTGCAAGTGTACCAAGTTTCATAACTCTAGAATGTAATGCACTATTATATCCTTTAATTCAAGTACTATACGATTTAGATGAAGTCTGAATCTGCGGCATCGTGTGATATTTAAAAAGAAAAAAAAATTGGCGCCAACCGCCATGCCGCCATTTTAGGCAGGAACCACTCGGACTACACATATTTGCCGCGCTTTGTCGACACTCAATCATTCAATGTTCCGACTGTATATATATATATATATATATATATATCCGGATTTCGGCAGCACTAATATATATAATATATATATATTAGTGCTGCCGAAATCCGGATTAAATTAAAATCCGAATTTTGGAGAAAATTATCCGGATTCACTGATCCGTTTTAAATCCGGATCACGATCCGGATCAAATTATCTATTCATGTATCCGGATCGAGATCCGGATAGAAAATCGGATAACGGATAATTTTTTATCCGGATATCGAAATCCGGATTTTTTTTCGCTTAATATTTATCATAATTATATGAAATCGTGATCTGGGTCATTAATGTAGAAAAAATTAAACGGATCACGATCTTGATCAAATTATCCGGATCAATATTATCCGAATATAATCCGGATCTCGATCCGGATCAAAATTATCCAGATTATATACGATCCGGATAAAATTAAAATCCGTATTTCGGATAGAAAGTTATCCGGATTCACTGATCCGTTTTAAATCCGGATCCAATATATCCGCCGCGCGGATCGTGATTCAGATATAAAATCGGATATAACGGATCAATAATTTTTTATCCGGATTTTTTTCGACACTCTGACTGCAAGCAGTAGGGGAATAGGGAATAGGTATATTGAAAACAATATAGCACGTACGTCACGTACGCACTATATTCAAAAAATCGCAAAAAAAAAAAGTTGCCGCGCGATGTTTGTGAAACTTAAATAAAATGTAACCTACATTATGATTCAAACATGTGTTTGCCTATAATAACCTCCACCCACCCCTAAATAGACTTAACATCCGGTTGTTCTTCAAAAATTATAAAAAAATGCTGGTTTTAGGGTCCCAGTTCAACTGGTAATAGGATTTGGGGCTTGGAAGTTGGATTTTCAGAATCAGCGAGTTCGATTTGGTCTACGTAGACATCAACTTTGCCAAAATCTGACAAAAAGTTTTTTCGTAAAAAATAGGAAGGGTACCTACCCCCTTGGTAATCTTGTCATTTTTATAAAAAAGAACGATCTTTTGCTATTTACTTCCGTTTAAAACGTCTCATGGCCATGAAACTTGAAACATTGTTGTTAAATATTTTTTTGGTTGCTTTCCAAAATTAACATTGACTTTATGTTGATTTGGCGTCGAGTTATTGCCAAAAACGCCAAAAATTTTCAAAAAATGATAAAAATTAGAACTTATTTGAAAATCGCAGTTTTCTCGACGCAAACAGTCACAAAGACCTAGGTACTACCTTGCATAAAAATTTTGATGATCTGCCACTGTAACTTGCCGAAATATGGCGATTACTATTGCTTCCGTGTCGAAACGTGGCCAGAATGGGTGGTTTTGGTCAAAACTGAACAAAAATCATTTATCTCACGCACGTGTCAAAGGATACGTCCATAAATCGATTACAGCAGTCAGATTGCCGAAAATCGCCATAGCCGATTTTTGGCGCCACTTTGAACTTTAAAAAATCGGTAAAACACCGTTTTTGGACGCATTTTTTATTTTTTTTTTAGTAAGATGTCTTTATTTTCGGCATCCCCGCGGTCGTTTTCCGTGGACCCTGTGATTCTGTGTCGAAAAGTGCCGACGGATACACGCAGCGCGCTATTTTCGGAAATATTTTAAAAATTTATACATAGATATATATAAGTAACACACATAGCGAGACATTCTGAGACGTCTAGGCACCACCCGCGATGTATATACCCATCTCTATTCTATGTATATATATATATATATATATTATATATATATATATACATATATACACACAAACAGCGGCCTTCATATTATAAAAGAGACTCGCGCGGGTCGAACAGAGGCGGTGTTTTATTTTTTTATTTTTTTATTTATTTTTTTTTTTTTGAGCAGATCGCGTATTTTTAGTAATGGAGAAGAAAAACTTTTAGACAGTGCTAAAGCGGCCATGCCCATATATGGCCAAAAACGATAAAAAAAAAAATAAAAAAAATTTATGTAGATAATTTATTTGACATATTTGACTGCATATAAGCGGCCATGCCTTCAAACAGTTCTGTGGCCCACCACATCGGATTTCGATCCGAGTAACGAGCGCGCGCAGCGTGTGAGGAAAATGGAGATTGGTAGGCCGTACGGACGCCTTGGCGTCATAGGCCTACCCATCTCCATTTGACGAACACGTGAGCACGTTCTCGGCTACTCTAAAACGTATAAGTGTATCGCTTTTATAGTTATATTGGTTATGTGAAAGCAAAAAAAAAAAAAAAAAAAAAAAAAAAGTCCAAGAAATCGAGTTTTAAGAGAGGGCAAAACACCTCTGTGCGGGTGTAAATTTATATAAAATGCAGTTGTCACTATTAATTGTTCTCAAAAGAGATCATGGCAAATGCCGTATCGTATAATAATATATATTTAAATTAAAAAATATATATATTATAATTTGAAAATTCGAATAAAAAGGTTGAACTACCCCCAAGGGTTTTTTGGCATTTGTTAACAAACAAACTATATATTGCGTTCGCACGCGATATATCACGCAAGCGCGCGCGCGCGCTTAGCAGCAAAATTTATTTTTAGATGAAAATAAAAGTAATTCGAATTTTTTTAAGGCTATATCCGCTGAATATATATATATATATATATATATATATATATATATATATATATATATATATATATATAACCACACCCCTTGGGTGCAGGGATTGATTTAAAACAATATTTTTGTGCAGGTACCGCGTGGTCACCATTGCACTTACGAGGTCGAAGTTACCCTAAAATTAACGTTTTTTTGTACTATCGATACCGGAGAGAATTTTAAGGGTGAACCATCCCCCGGCGAGAAATTATTATAAGTGTAGAAAATTTAATTGTCACGCGTTCTATATAGATTAAGATTCCACCAGTAAGAAGTTTCATCAAATACGGAAACTTTTCAAGTTTTGGGTGTTTTTCACCCCCAATAAACTACCCCCCAGGTATTGGTCAAAACTTTCACCCCAAATATACCAACTCCATTGTTTTTCTACCCCCCCCCCCTCCGAAGGGTGATCTTTAATTCCCCCTCAAAAACTCGGTGACAAATATTGAAAAGTGTTCAATATAATTTCTATATTTAAATTTCGCGCGACTTCCCAAATGCCGATAAAGATTCAAGTCTAAATAAATAATAGGATCATTGCTTGACTTCGGCCATTTTTGCTCCGATTTGCTCTTCACAGAGTCAGCCAGAAAGTAACAATCTCGGAGGAATTAGAGACGACACGTTTGTCTCATTTGCGGAAATCCGAACCACCCAATATATTTCGAGTTTTTATTGTATAAATTTTCAATTTTTAAAGCTAGCTATAAAAAATTTGAAATATACCTATGTAAAACAAAATTCTGGATTGAAAAATACAATAAAAAAATTTTGGTTCAAAATGGACATCGGACATTAGTACTTTTTTAAAAAAAAGGACATCGGACATTAGTAAACTTTGAACCAAATGGACATCGGATATTAGTAAACTTTGAACCAAGTGGACATCGGACAATATAGCGGAACCACGACGATATATATATATATATATATATATATATATATATATAGGTAGGGACCGGATTTTCAGTTTTGAAAATGTGCATTTTCAGTACTGAATTCAGTCCAGTTTTTTCGCATAATCAGTTTGCAAAAACAGCAAAATCAGTTCACTTTCAGTTCAAGTATATAAAAACAGTGAAATTCAGTTTAAATAATTTAAACTTTAAAATAAAAATTTATGAATAAAAAAGGATAAAATTTATATTTTTTATGAAAAAAAAATAACAATAATAAAAAAAAAGTGGTTAAATTATTATCCGATACACTATACCAGCGAGTTATAGAATGAGAGCTGTTGAACTTCTTTTTAACCATTTTTTTAATGGTGTTCAGTTAAATTCAGATAGTTTTGACTTTTGAGATATGCATTGAAAATAATTATATCAAAATATAGGCCTACTCTTTTTTTTTTTTTTTTTTTTTTTTTTTTTTTTTTTTTTTTAACACATCATTTTAAGTTTTTGTATGGTAAAAGTCCATTTTCAGTTTCCAAAAACTGAGAAAAACTGGAAAAACTGACAAAAACTTAAAATAACTGACCCAGTTTACAAATTTCAAAATCAGTATTTTTCAGTCCAAACTTTTTTGCATTTTTGGCAATAAAACTTCATGATTCGTGAACATCTGAACTCAGATGTGACCTAGCATGCATATTTCAAAAACTGAACAAACTGGAGATCCGGTCCCTATATATAGGCCCTATATATATATGTTAGCATCAAAACCCGAAATTGACCCAAACTAGGTATTTTTGCTCATTTCGGCTTTTGGTTCGTCGCTTTTTGCCAAAACCCGAAATGCCAGTTTATTTCGGCTTTTGGTCACGAAATTTTGATCCATACTAGTTTTGAGCATTTCGCAAAAAGCAAAACCCGGTGTAAACATTTATATCTAGTTTTGGTCTTTGAATTTTGACCAGAACTAGTTGTGGTCAAAATATAAAAATCAAAAGCAGAAAAATGAACATTTCTGAACTCAAATATTTGATATAAGAATTGAGAGAGAGAGAGAGAGAGAGATAACACGACACGTTAAATAAAAAAAAGTAAAAATATTTATTTTAATTTACAATAAGAATAAGAGTGATATATTATGACTTATGACTAATTTCCCTTATATTGGTTCAAAGTTCAAGTCCACCTTACTTTATCCAGTGATAACGATTTATTTTAAAATATTTGTTGTACGTATATTCAGTTGACTGTTCGTCTCTGTGCTGAAAACATGGTTTATAATTTCATATTATTCGTTAGAAACAGGATAAGAAAGTGTTTGAATTTAAAAAGTTCACAACACACGTATATTGTTGGTGCGCAAATTATAAGTGAACATGGTTAGTGGTTTTATACATAGAGCTCTTTAATTTACATTTAATCGTAAGTAGCCCCTTAAAACAATAATAATATACTATTACTGAATGGACCACTTGCAATAAAATTATTGTAATTGTTGCAACAAGAGAAAATGGGTTTTTTGTTATTGTTTTTTTTTTTTTTTGTAAGAAATGCATAAAGAAAATTTCAAATTATTTTAAAAAGTTCGCTCATTGCAAGGTCCATTGCTAGGTCAAACAGTAAGTTTATTTTTCGTATTGTCTCAATTTATATTCCCTATCTATAACCATAAGATTTAGAGATTATGGTCAGCGCATTCTAATCAAATTAATCTTTCAGACCATATATTTTGCATTTCAAGTAAAGTAATTAAATATATTGTTTTAACGCCTAAATTATAATACCAAAACATCATGCATTTATAATATAATTATAGTCTTTTATCATTGCATAAAATTCTGAGTTGAGAAATGTTCATTTTTCGGCTTTTGATTTTTCTATTTTGAACACAACTAGTTCTGGTCAAAATTCAAAGACCAAAACTAGATATAAATGTTTACACCGGGTTTTGCTTTTTGCAAAATGCTCAAAACTAGAATGGATCAAAATTTCGTGACCAAAAGCCGAAATAAACTGGCATTTCGGGTTTTGGCAAAAAGCGACGAACCAAAAGCCGAAATGAGCAAAAATACCTAGTTTGGGACAATTTCGGGTTTTGATGCTAGCATATATATAAAACTTTACCCAAGTTTTAGTAAAGAAATAAACTACTTTAAAGCTTGTCCCTGTGGGTACCCTTGGTACCCAGGCACATGTTTAGATACTACACCATCATCCGCAGCAAGACAGACACTACATTACATTACACAGACATTACATTTTTCATGACCTCTAAAGGACATCTTGCACTAGATTTAAGTTTAGAAGGAAGTCTGTGTCTTTCATGTAACCCTGCGAAAGATGATGGGGGGGGGGGGGGGGTGAGGTCCAGTGACCTAAGAGCCCATGCTGTGAGTCTGTCTCAATGAGGAAGTCTACACGAAGTTAACCCCTATGTTTGAATACGTCATTAGAAAGAGAAAAAGTAGTAGATAAACTTAGCATAGGCAATTACCTGCAAAATTGGCGTTTTATTTAATAAAAGAGGAAATAAAAAAGTTCAATTCCCAACCCTTTGCCGACTGTGACATCATTTGTTTACATCCGATTTTCAATTGTCTTCTGGATTTCAAACGATCCCATTGTTGAAAGGCGGCCGTTGGCCATTAAATTTTTTGAATTTATAGCAGTTGCATGAAATCCAGAAGACAATTGAAAATCGGATGTAAACAAATGATGTCACAGTCGGCAAAGGGTTGGGAATTGAAAATTTTTATTTCTTCTTTTATTAAATAAAACGCCAATTTTCCAGGTAATTGCCTATGCTAAGCTTATCTACTACTTTTTCTCTTTCAAATGACGTATTCAAACATAGGGGTTAACTTTGTGTAGACTTCCTCATTGATGCAGCAAACTGGGGATACTTGACTAAGATGCCACTGCACGTCATAAGCTTGATAAAGTGAAGCACCATGCTGTTTAGAAATGTGTGGTGACTGCTAAGTCTAGTTTTAACAAGGTGCCTGGATCATCATTGACAGTCCCACAGCACAGTTGTTTTCTAATTCTCCCCCTCCCCCCATGTTCTCTGTAGGGTGACATGGAATACATGGTCTTTAAAACTCCAGTACAAGATGTCACATGTGGAGCTCAAAAAACATACACCAGTACTGCCATTGAGTGTGTCACACTGCTGATGCTGTGCATTTTGTGGAGTGATCTATATTTTCATTAGTATTATTGTTTTGCGTCTCATAACTAAGAGATGTACAAAATTTTCATGTTTATATTACAATATAAATAATAACATAATTGCAAATAGTGTAATTTTTGGAGGTGATATAAGTTTCTTCTTGTCATTATTATTATTATGTAGTTTATAAAAAGTTAAAAACTATCTTACGTTTCAACCACCAGACGATATTGATCTAAAGAATTGGGCCAAGTAGTAGGGAATCCTCTTCTACCTCTATAATCACCTAAAGATGTGGTGAGACGTCGTAACTGAGATGCATATTCTGACACTAAAACCTTAGGTTGGAACTTCCTAGAAAGCAAAAATATATTTAGTTCTATTTTTTAATTAATATTATTATACTATCTATAATATATACCTACCTATCATATTATCTATGTTGTTGCAAACAATATGTGTATCTCGTTGTTTTTTTTTTTTTTTTTTTTTTTTTTTTTTTTTTTTTTTTTTGCGGTAAACGAAATGTATATCTCGTTATTTGTCATGATTAGCAAAATGTGTATCTTGTTTTTTCTCATGAAAAGCAATGTGTGTAAGTCGAGCACCATCTACATTTCGTTCAGAAACAACGTAACACATTTTGCTTCCCGTGACAAAAAAAAAAAAAAAAAAAATACACATATTGTTGGCAACAACATTGATATGATACAATTAAAAGGAAGGGATAGAAGACAAAGCAAGCAAGGGCCACTTACGCATAGTGAAGAAACTGTAAGGCCCTCTTTGGTTTTCTCTATCTGTTCCTTTTTATGTTATCAAATATTACCATGGTGGTTAATTTCTTTACTTTAATTATCATATTATATCAATTTACATTATAGTTTTCAATTTTTGAAAAATAGCATACTATAACTAGTAAAGCCTATTTCGATGCCTCCGCTTCAAAAGCGAGCACCTACACTTTCCAGATTTCCGACAAAACGACTATCTACACTTTCCGCCACCGAGCATATGCAATGTTAAGCTTATGGCCGCAAGTCGAGTTACGTCGCTGCTCGGAAAGTGTAGATAGTCGTTTTGTCAGAAATCTGGAAAGTGTAGATGCTCGCTTTTGACGCGGAGGCATCGATTTCTGGAATCAAAAGCCACGTCCCATTTTCAAATTTTTTTTTAATATAATATTAAAAAGTTTTAATAGAGGAATTGAACAATAATATTCTGTTGGGGGGGGGGGGGGGGGCTTAAAATAATGTTATATACTTTAAGGGGTAAAAATTTGTGCATCAAATTTAAACATTTTCTATCTTATGAGCATTCAGAAATTTCAACACAAAAAACAATGGTTCATATTTCATTCCATTTTTTTAAGGGTTCATGAAGCCTATGTTTATATTTTTATTTTATTTTTCAGGGAATATGTGTTAATTAATGGAATACTGATCTGATTACCTGCGCACTACTCGCATATCTCTTAAAGCTCCAGAGACAGCTTTTTCCAAACATGGGATTTGTCGTAATGTTACATCGTGTTTAGCAATTTGCTTCACAAGCTAAAAAAAAAAGAGAAAGAAAAAAGAAACTAGATTAAATGAGATTATTTGCGATGATTACAAAAAAGTATAACAAAGCTTACATCAAGCCAGTTGTGACGAACTTCTCCACTATTGAACATTACAAGACCATTGATACTAACTCCAGTTTCATTCCCAAATACCAGAGTGCGACCTTAAAAAAAATCAATTAACAAAAATTAATTCAGTACATGATTTGCAATAGTATCAATATCCAAAAGGGCTGTTGTTGACCTACTAATAAATTATACTATGTAAAATACTTTTATTATCAGCATATTTACAATTGATCTCATAATTAGGTGTTAAACAATAAATAACACCGTTTTCAGAACTCTGATTTCTAATTAGTTGGGTTTGTATAATGTTAACAACAAAGTAAAACAAAGGTCAAACCCATTTACAATTAAAATTAAACTATCAAAATGTTAAATTAAGCTACACTGAATCAAATAAAATCATTTAACAAAAATTACTTTACTTGCTTCCAAAAGTTTAACATGTAATTATTATTATACCCTATATTGATAAAAATTAAAAATAAAAACACAGTGTATTATTATCAAAAAGTGCTTCTTACATTTTCAATAAAGGTGAGCTTTTTTATCAATATCTGGTATGATATCACCTTTGTTGGTAATGTAAGAAGTGCTATAAGATACTAATACGTATAAACTAATCTCAATAGGTTCTTCCGTCAAATTATATTTATTATTATTATATAGTGAGGAGGGTGAGCAAAATAGAGCCTTATTGCAAACAAACCTTCCAGAGACTTCATTGTGTCAGCGTGATCTCTTGCCAGTGCTTGAAAACTCTGAAGACATCCAATAAAGTGAGCTTGGTTCCAACCACATTCCCACCTCACATCAGCTAACTTTAGAGCATCTATCAACTCTGCTCTCTGGCGAGCTGCTTCCTCTCTGGCAGGTTGAGCAGCCTCAAGTCGAATTTTTGCCTCATTTATATGCTTTTTTAAAAAAGAGCTGCAAAATATTAATTATAAATTAATGCAAACTGCAATAAAATACAATAAAAAAAGTTTAAAAAAAAAAACAACTTACTTTAATGTATGAGCTGTCTGTTCTTTTTTAACTACCTCTCTCAACTCAAACCCAAAGTCCACTCCTCCTTCAAATGGCTTATATTTCTCTGGAGTTGGTTTGCGTGGTATAGAAGGAGGAGGTGAAGGGGCAATTTTTTCAGCAACTCCAGTAGGGAGAGAGCAGGTTCGAAGAACAGAAAGAACCAATTGTCTAATATCTCTTGTTTCCAAGTTAACACGCACCTCTCGAAATCCTGTGTACATAAAAAATTAAATAGGTAATAGTAATAATAAAACTAGTTGCATGGTGAAAATAAAATATAATGATAGCATACAAAGATAATTTATATAAACAATAGAGAATTTTATGCATTCAGAGTTACAAACCTGTTTTGTTTTTTTCTCCATGGGGGCGTAGGAAAAATCGCAATTTAGTAGGAGTTGGAGTTCGTTTTTGCTGAACAGTTTCAATGTATGAGCTCAGCTGTTGTAAAGAAGCTTCATTCACAGCCTATAACAAGAATAAAAAGTTAAATATATTTCAACATTAGTATAAAATTTGGTATGGTTAAAACTGTAAATGTAAACTAGATTTTTTTATTTTTTATTATTATTTAAATTACAAAATGGAATGGAAAAAATTAATGCTTAATACATCATATATATGAGAGAATGGGTGATGAAAGAATAGCAAAACAGGTATTTCATAGTAGAGTGGATGGAAGGAGAGATAGAGGCAGGCCTAAAACATCATGGTCTGAGGTGGTTGGAAGATGTTTGAAAAATAAGAATGTACACAGTATGAAATGCATAAAGAAATGTATGAAACAAGGTGTGAGACTGGAGGAAGCAAGTGAAGTACACTGTATGTCAAGATGGGAAGTTGTGGAGGTCTATCACTGGGTCAGGATAAAACATCTGTGTTGTTGGCTTACCCCAAAAGGGATTATAGCGTCATGATATGTATATAGTAAATGGGGACTCAATTCAAGACCCAAATTCACTATTGATTAGAGAACCTTTGCGTTTCATTACATTTCAATTCGTAACTAGTTTCTAATCTCTTTAATATATCTTTTTTTTAACATTATTTATACTCAAACAGGTTTGCAATTGTCACTCAAAGTCACACACAAAAATACCTGTACAAGATTATTTCAGGCTTGAATTAATATTAGCTCAAGTTCCTATGAAACATTTTTCTGTTTCTTGCTGCAACAAGAAATTTCTAGAAAGTTTATTCCAATCACGATAAGTTCTGTTGGCAAAGTAAGATTTTTCCTAAATCTGATTTAGACCCCATGACTTCAAGTTTCACTTTAGTTCATGATAATTTTTAACATAATATATCCTGCACTTTTGTGTTTTCAATTTAACCACTCTAACTCCCTATAACCTCTACTTGTACGTACTGCATAGCTAAAGCTAAAAGTTTATTTATCATCTTGTTTCTTTCAAACTTCCAAAAGGCCTTTTTGTACAGAATTCATGTTCTAGTCTGTCCTGAGATATATCCTTTTTGCTGCCTTCAAATTACACATTATACAGAACCACATCACTGCTGAACTACGTACTAATACTCAAATTAAAATCTCACTTATAATTTTACTGTAACACGTACACTACAAAAGATTGATGAATTCGTGTCCCTGAGATTTCTGAACTCAAATCCTTTGTTGTATTATTTATATTAACATATATATTGTCATTCTCATATACATACATGCAGTTTACATGGAGTTCCAAAGTTTAACAAATATATACTTACTCGTTCCGTAGGGTATTGGCCAAATAGATCTGGATGGACTGCAAAGTAAAATGGACGAAGAGCTGTGGAGACTTCAGTAGAGCTTGCTAAACGTTTTAGGACTAGTTGATTCCAGGAACAATTTCTATATGAGCATACATAGAATAAAATAAAATAAATAAAAAATGCAATCAAATCTTGGGGTGCGTACCGTACATAAAATTCACTTGCGAGCGCTGAAAGTGCTGACAAAACGTACCGTATCACCTCTGTCAGCGCTTCACAGCGTTTACCGAAGAGACTTGAACGGGCAACAGCTGATGCTGATAACCTCTGCGCGCTGCTGAAGGTAAATAGGTGAGGCGCCTCACAGAGGTCTGGCGTACCGTATTTGCTAGCGCAAAGTATCCAAATTGCTCAGAATTCGTACCGTATATTGCCAAAGCACTGCACAGCGCTCTCATCGAAATACGGTACGCACCCTTGGTGTCGCATACAATTAATAATAAACCCATATATGCAATTATGTATATTATGTACATAATGTAACATACAGTATATATATCAGTGTGTAATTAAATAAATATTATACATAATATAAAATAAAATAAAAAGGCGATATCGAATTGGAACCTCTATTAATGAATGTATGTATGCATACAATACAGTGGCGGCCCAATAGAGGGGGATGAGGGGACATTTCCCCCGGGCGCCGGAGCAAAAAGGGCGCACGGCGAGAGAAATTAGTGGCTATATAATAAATTATTATAAAAACTACAATAAAATAGCCTAAAAATCAAAAAAACATATGAAATTGAAGCTTGATAATGCACAATCTGTAAAATAGTAATGCACTTAATGTCAGCATTTTATGTAAAATGAAAAATGATTTAAAAACTCAATTTTTTATATAATTTTTAATTTTTTGTTTTATATTTTTTTTTTAAGAACCAAGGAACAGTTTTCTATCCGCCACAAATAATTATTTGTGGAGTTATAGTAAAGTAACTTAAATTCGGCTCAAATGAAATCTTCCGCAAATTAAGGGATAAGTAAGTAAAAGATATATCTGCAAATAAAACGTCAAGCTCTTCGTATGCAAAAAATTTTACTTGAACAACTTCTGAATAAAAATACTTTAGAGTGTTCTATTATACAGATCAACTTTTATTGACTTTGAGTATAAAAACGATTTTTACGAGATTATTATTATTATTTTACGGAGAGCAAAATTATTGCAAATCACATATTTAAATTTACATGGATCAATTGTAAAAAAAAAAATAATAATAATAATAAAAAAAACTCGAAAATTTGTTGTGGATAAATCCGTAAAATCAATTTTTAGAACCAAACTTTTCAACCTGGAAAGTATTTTTAAAACACCTTAAAAAAAAAAAAAAAAAAAAATAAATCAAAGCAAGGGTCAAAATCGGGGTTTAAATGTTCAAATATAGACTCATTAGCATTGGGGGTGGTGCATTTTGCGACTTTTTCACACTCTGTTGTGACAACATATGCAGTTTTTTTTTTATTTTTTTTTTTAATTTAAATTTTGGGTACAGCATGCACACTCTATACTTAATACAGAAAATAAAAATACAATCCTACCTTAAAGCACATGCTACCTTTAATATATATGTCGTAAATAAATATTTAAAAAGCAATTTAGAATAATGTTCTTTTATTGAAGAAAAAAATATCAATATTTGTCTTCGATTTTATATACTCAAATGCGGTGAAAAAAATATTAAATTTGAGGTACTTGAATTGTAATAGCAAATTCTTTTATAGGTATACTAATTTTGCATTTTATGCCAAAAAGGGGCGTGGCCCCCAAAAAATCGCGCCTGCGGCGCAATAGGGGGCTTCGCCCCATTTGCCTAATTATGCTATTTCTACGGGTAAGGGCGCACCGCGAGTTTATCCCCCGGGCGCCCAATTTGACGGGCCGCCACTGATACAATATCAATATGTATACATAAATAATGTCATCGCATACATACATACATATATGTACATACATATATATGTATATTATATGTAAGTATATATAGTATACATTTTGTATGATTAAAAATGGCTTTTATATATTGCATAAAGTAATATGTATGCATAATTTAGACGAGTGCCATATCGGCCTATAGCCTTTAGCCTTTTGCTACAACAATATTGAAGAACACAATCGTGCATATTACATTTGTATACAATTAAATTTGATCGAATATTCGAAGACAAGGACATTTCGACGACTTTTGCCCTTGGTGAAGTTGAAACAAGTTGAAAAAAATGTGTGCACAATAGGAAAACATGTTTTTCTCTTTAATATTTTCAATATTGCAACACTTAATACTACCATTACACTTTATTTTTTGTCAATAGGAAATAATTTTCTTACAATATAGCAATCAATAAAATCATGTCCTTACCTATTTTCGTAGAAAATTAATCTGGAAGTTGAAGAAAAGCAAAAAAATGATTTACCAACGACAGCCATGACTATTACGCGCGCCTTTGTTTAGATTTCCGCAATTGAAGGGGAAATGAAAAAAGGAAAAGAGGGGGAAAGTGGCGTTGCTGCACTGCAAAACAGCACGAAGAAGACGAAATTGTCTTCGGGTTTTCCCGGCCATTTCCGGACTGGAAATACACTGGAGTGGCTGGAAGCGCAAGGCGCAAGTAATGTTTTGCTGGAGGAGGGGAATAATGGAGGGGAAGTAAAGTAAAGTGAAGTGGGGAGTGGCGGGGGAGTGGGGATGTCAGAAATGAAGGTGGGGTGGGAACGAAGGATGAAGGAGAAGTTTGAAGTTGTCAGTATAAATACAAAATTTATCACTCTTTAGATCTTCTAGTGTGTTTTGGAAATTATTGTGCTATTTAAATAAAAGAATGGCTCCAACACTTGCATTCAAAGTTGGTAAGAATATTATTTTTATCCAACAACATTATTTTGTTTTTAATGCACCCGTTATATTTTAGCAGTATGAATGTATGAATGCGGTTCGCCGCCGTACGATACCGGCTTCAGCTTTCTATTAGGACCCCCACGTGCGTACACTAATGTATGTATGTAATGTACATATGACATGTATGTAATACAATATCGATGTTATCATAATAATGTTGAACCCTTTAGTAGAACTGAGCTTCATTTATATATTTTAAATTTATGGTATAGTATAAAATAATATAATATAAAAAAATGCATATAAAACGACCAACTGCATGAACATACCAGTAATGTACATACATATGTATCATACATGCATACAGGCTCGGACTGGCCATAAGAGCAAGTCCGCAATTGCGGACGTGGCCCCCCCTGTTTGGAGGCCCCTAAGACCCAAAAAGGGGCGTAACTAGGGTGTTACGCCCCCTTTGTGGCCCCTAAAGAGGGTGTTACACCCCTTTTGCGGACGAGGCCCCTTGATTGCCAGTCCGACCCTGCATGCATATGTACCGCAACGAAATCATAAAATTTCACAACTATACACTGAAATGCATTACTAAAATTGAAAGTTACTCATTTCGTTTCGGTACATATGTACAGCTCTGGCCAAAAGTTTCCGAACGATTTGCATAGGCAACCCGCAATCACACTATGTTATCTTTAGGAGAAAACGCAGCGGCCGCCGCTGCCCCGTTCGGGAACTTTTGGCCAGAGCTGTACATCCTACATACAATACATACATACATAATTAGTAAAAAGTGTGAACCTATGTACATATATAAATATAATATAATACATATGTACATGATATGTATGTATTTCTAAATGCATATGCATACACATGCAGGGGGTAGTTTTGGGGGTCCAGACCTCTCCGTCAGGTCTGTTAAAGTAAATAAGGGGGTGGTTTGCCCCTTTTAGTCCTTTTACCCATGCTCACTATGTAGGCTGGACCCCTCTCGTTACAAAATCCTGGCTATGTTATATAATACATACATAATATGATATTAATATACATTATATTTATTCATCAATTTTTTTAAGTGGTGTGATTTTCTTAAACTATTACAAAACATATATTATGTATGTTGTGTATATGTAGGTATGTATATTACAATATAGCTATAACTAACTAGTTAAACCGTAGTTAAGTTGTTATTTTGATTGTTGCAACAATGAAAAAAATATAACTAAGGTTTAACTAGAGGTTGCAGCTTACAGCCCTTAAATGTACTTTTTTTAATGTGATAAGATAATGCAATTATTTTAGTTCCCCATCGGTATGTAATTATGTGATTTCACTTGACACGTATTTCATTTCATATGTCATGCATTTTGACTGGTTGAATAGTGGTAATTAAATACACCATATTTATAATCATATAAGTTTTTTAATGTACCATAGTGCCACATACATACATATCGAGCTGATATGGCCAAGAGGTTAAGGCAGCTTACTCATAACTCTGCACTCACCAAGTGCAGGCTCTAGCCACTGCTAGGTGCATACATGAAGTGTGAGAGCACAACACATTGCACAATGCATGCTTACTTTACAGGCTTTTGATGATTATTCACAGCATTTGGGAGGTGCATGAATGATGTGATTGCATCATCCAGCTTGCCTAGAGATTCCACAGTTTCTCTATGCCGTCATGGCATAGTGATGTATATTAGGCTGTGGCCAGCCTGTGTGTGCACCTTTCATTAAATGGTACCTGTCGATAAAACTTCTGTCTTGACAAGACTTAGGAGAAGATGTAGCACAATAACACAATATGGCAACAACAGCAGCAAAATGTTAGCTTCAATTTGGTTTGCTCAAAACTTTCCCATTGCATCCTCTATGAATATGAAAAAGTTTGATATTCAATAGATAAAACAATAAAACTAATTTTTTGAGCATGCGGCAGACTTCATCAATATAGCTCTATCTTTGGTCACACATCCAGTTAATGTGCAAAGAAAATATATTGTCATCTAATTTCAACATATAGGTATGTTTAGCCTGGTGTTGTCATTGGCATTTTAAAAATACTTTCTACGTCCCTTATCATATTCAAAATTAAGAGTATTAAAGAAGTTGCATTCATCTGTCTTTTGTAAAAATGTCAAAAAATAAGTGGAGAGTTTTTTTTTTTTTTTTTTTTAATGCAACTGCAAAGAACTAACAGTAAGGATAATAACCATACATATATTTAGTTGATCGCATTGTCATTAATTTAAAATGTTTACTTCTTTTTATATTATTGTTATATAGAGTTTGAAACAAGCAACTATACAGGTAGTACTTGTGCGTAGCTGTAGAGATAATATTCAAAAAGTTGTATGTGTATAGCAGGGTTTCTCAACCTTTTTGAGCTGCGGAGCACTTTTAGGAGTAAGGAGTGCTCCCGGAGCACTGGGGGGTTTGGGGGGCCCGCAGGCCCCCCAAAAAAGCCCGACGATTTTTTTTTCCAACCACGTGACCGTTTTTAGGCAATTTAAGTGAACATTATGTCAAGAAGATTAACATTCACCCCATTAAAAACCCTAGCTAAAATAACAGCTTTAAATTTTACAAATATAATGGAATCAAGGAAAAAATTAAGTAATAAATTTGTAACTTCAGTGCAGAATTGGTATGGTTAATTGAAAAATTAATAAAATAAATTGTTTTTAAAAGCGTAATTTTGAACATTTCTAAACTATTTTACGATTTTTAAATGTAATTTTGAGAAATAACATTTTTCTGAAAATATTTTTTAGTAATAGAACTCTCACAAATACTGCCTCCTGTTAAAAAACAAATTAAAATGTTTCTGTCAAAAAATTGAAAAATTAACTTGAATTTATATTTTGGAAAATTAAGGCTGCTTAGAAAATACATACAGTACAATATTGTCCTTAGTTTCAACCTTCAGTATTTACTGAAAGTTTAAGCTAGGGACCTTTATAATTTTCAAAACTAAAATGATGTAACTAAAATTAACTAAATTGTTAGTAATGCATAACAGGTATTATTCAGAAACACAATATTCATAAAAATTGAGACGTTTTGTTCTGTATTGTTTAAAAATTATGAACATACGTATTTTATTTTTTCTTCTTTCTCTCTCTCTCTCTCTCTTTTTTTTTTTTTTTTTTTTTTACTTCCTAAATTCTAAGGAGCACCTGAAACCATCCCGCGGAGCAAAAGGTTGAGAAACCCTGGTGTATAGCATTGCCTATGTACAAATTCAAAAATGCCATTAAAAATATAATCTTTTGTAACAATTTAAAAGAGTAGTCAACAATAGCTTTTTAAATAGTGATCATTGTGTTATTTAACCTCCCTTAAATGCGATCTCAAAATTTTAATTAATAACACGTTGAGAGCTAAAGCCGTTTATCGACCCCGAACCTACGTCACATTTACAACTTGCTCTCACATGAGTTGGACTTGAGCGTGAGTTACTGTTATTTTTTGCTCTCGCTAATTGACGTATTTTTTTATTTATATATTTATATAAAAAAATTGGTTACAGAGATATGTAGTAAAATAATTTATGCAAAAATAAGAGTAACTCCAGCTTGCACCAAGCTAGTGTGAGAGCAAGTTGTAGCTGTGACGTAGGTTCGGGGCCGCTAAACGGCTTTTGCTCTCAGCGTGTTAATAATTAAAATTTTGAGATCCCGGTTTTGGAAGGTTAATAACACTATGACTACTATTAAAAAACCCATCATTGACTGCCCCTTTAAGTTCAAATTTTACAAATTTAGTAGACGAAAGTGTAAAAAAATAACCAAATAACTAATAAATATGAATTAGATAGACTTGTTTTAAACTCTGTTCTCTTGCTCCCAAAAGAGCACAATTCCATTTGATATTTTCCGACCATAGCACTAACTAAGAAACAGAGTTTACAAACAATCTATTATGACAAGTTACTGATTTTTAAAATGTAATATTTTGTATTAAAAAAAAGAAAAAAGTGAAGGTTATTTTGAGGTTATGACCTTTATCTCTATCAAACAAGTGTGTGCTATCAGTTTAAAATCCTTGACTTTTTTGCCCTGCATTTACATCACACAGGAAGCATAGACACACAATACATGTTTTTTGTCTCCAAAATATACAATCATGCATGACGCAAAACCAACTGAATAAACTTATGTATTATAATTATGCCAAAGCTATTTGTTCATTTACTATTCAGAATGATTATTTCACTGTTGAACCTATACAAAATATATTTTTAAATATGTTGCAGCTGATATCTCTCTTGCTGAGTGGGGACGCAAGGAGATTGAGCTTGCTGAGAATGAAATGCCAGGGTTGATGACTTTAAGACGTAAATATGGACCTTCCCAACCCTTAGCTGGAGCTAGAATTTCTGGCTGTCTTCACATGACAGTACAAACAGCAGTTCTCATTGAAACCCTTACAGCACTTGGTGCAAAGGTATTGTAAATCCTTCTAAGCTTTCTTATCTGATATTTTATGTATTATTGATAAATTGCTGAAAATAAGTTTTTTTTTATTATTATTATTTATTTTTTTATTATTAAACACAATGCGTGTACAACATACATTGTACATACATTGTACAACATGCATTGTAATATTGAATCTTAAAATTTAAGTTTATTTCCTACCAAAAAGAAAATATATGTAAATTTCATAAAACTCAAACTTTATAGCATTAAAGTAATCTGTAATCTAATATAAATTTAATTATCAACTTTAACATTATTAAACGTTATTATTATTAACATAAACATGTATTTAAAAACTGGTACAGTACATAACATAATGTGTTTATGGTGTATTAGGTCATGTGGTCGAGTTGCAATATCTTCAGCACCCAAGACCATGCAGCTGCTGCTATTGCTGCCACAGGAGTACCAGTGTATGCCTGGAAGGGCGAGACTGATGAAGAATACATCTGGTGCATTGAACAGACCCTTATTTTCCCTGATGGCCAGGTATATATTCTGAAATTGTGATACTTTATTTTCCAACCCAAATCTTTGCAAACAAAATATTGGTAACGTAAAATCTTTGCATTTGTTATTTTTATTATGTAAAAGAAAAGGACAGTAGAAAACCAGCAAAGACTTTACAATAATAAAGAGAGTTTCATAGTTTGGTAAAAAAAAAATCTTGCTAGCTCAGAGATAAACACACATACCGGTACACACGGCACTAATCTTCAAGAGAAAATGGAATATGTGTGTGTGCCTTCTTCAGTGCTTACAGACTTGGAGAGAAACTATCATCATTCATAGTTACTTTTGTGAGTGTAAGGACTAAGGACTGAAGAAAGCACCCACACATACTCCTTATTTTTTGCATATTATGGTTATGGTTATTTTTTAGTGCTGGGACTTTTTGATCACATTTTTGTAAAAGCTTATTTAGTTTACATGTTAGTTACAGTACAAGAAGAAGTATATTTTATTTCATTTATTAAACACCAATGGTGTACTTATACATATATATTTACATTTCATTCTACAAGTCTACATTTTTTGCATATTGACTTAATGATACGGTCCGAGATGGACACTGAAGTAAGTGGTACCTAGTCAGTGGTAAAAGAGGGCCGGGATAGCCGGGATGGTACCCCGGCAAATGTTTGAGTGCCGGGATCGTATCCCGGTTCATTTCTTCGAGAACCCTCAACAATTATATAGAAAAAAATAAATAAACCATTTCTTTTTTTCTTTTTTTGAGAATTCCTACTTTTTTTTTTTTTTTTTTTTTACACTTTGAAAAAAATTCTGCTCGCTGCGCTCGCTAATTTCAATGCATGTATATAATACAGTACTGTGTATTATTCAATGTTTTTGTACAGTACATTTCTGCCTAGATATTTTCACGGTTTCTCTAGGCTATCATGGCGGAAACCAGGCTGTGTGCGTAGGTCGTGGCCACCCCGTGTGTGCTTTTCCATTAATTGGAAAGCCCTAATCTGTCGATAAGACAATGTCTTGACTGTACTCAAAATATGGAGTAACACAACAACACGATATGGCTAGCAAAAAAAAAAAAAAAAGTATCTGTTTTTTTTTTTTTTATTATATCAGTTTATATTACTATATTATTTTATATTATTTTTATTTTACTTCATATCAAATTTTTCCGGGTAGGTTTAGATAGCTCTTTCAACTTTCATAATTTTGAAAGGATATAATTATTTGATCTTCATTCCAGTGGCGGTCCTACGTTTTTTGGGCCCGGGGACAGAAATCTGACTGGGCCCTCTTAATAGATGCGCGAAGCGTCAATAGCCCGCCGCAGGCGCAATTTTTTATGTTTTACCACGTGACTCGGGCAATTCAGAATTCAGTGTATAAATTCAGTATACTAGTCAGTGCAGATAGCTTTAAGAAAAAAATTAATAATGTTATTTTTATTTTATGATTTTTTTTATTTTCATTTTTTAAAAATAGAGGGGGGAATTGCTCAATTTTATTTTAGAATGAAATTTAAAAAAAAAAAAAAAAAAAAATGAAAAAAAGTTATAATGAAAATCACTAATTTTCAATTTCTTTGCAGATTTAGGCCAGATTAATCGAATGCAAAAAATGTTTCATTCATATTCACAAAAAGCTCTTTTTTTTTTCTTTTTTTTCTATTAGAATTATTTCAAATTTCCAAAACAAAAGTGTTGTTCATAAACCCTGTTCTCTTGCAAAAAAAAAAAATATGCACATATTCCATTTGAATACCCAAAGTTGATCGCCATCATCATTTTAGGAGCAGAGGACAGGGTCAATTTTTGATGAATAGAAATAGTAAAAATTTAGGAAGATCGAGCTAGTGTTTATTTATCATTAAAAAAAAGTTCACCTACGCCAGGCCAATGAGGACGACTAAAAATGTTTTCAGGGTAAATTTTTTTTTCATATTCTAAAAGAAGACATTGTCCTGAATCGATTTATTTGCAAAATTCTAAATTTTAAGTTCATTAAGCATTTCTATTAAAAAAAAATCAAAAAATGTCGATACGCAATACCTATGCATGCGGGCTGTAACGACTGTAACGTCTTTTTAAGACTTTAAAAAATTAATTAAAAATACTCAATGAACTCAAAATTAGAAATTTCTTTATCTATCGACTTAGGACATTGCCCTTTTTTAGAATAAAAATGCAATAAAATAACACCCTGAAAACTTTTAAGTCTTCATTATAATTCTAGTAAGTAGTTTATTTTACATTTTTAAACCAGGGCAGCGCTTATTAAAAAATATTTAAAAATACTGCTGAATAAAGTTGTAATTATTACTAGTAAATTAGGAGATATTGTATTTTATCTGCGGTAGATTTATATGCTTTAGTTTAGTTTTTTTTTTTTTTTTTAATATTTTAAATTTGTTTGGATAATTTGTTTGTTATAGGGATAATTTTATTAATCATAATCATTAAATTGGTTCATAAACTTCTCTCTATCAAGTCTATCTTCTTCTCTCTCTCTCTCTCTCTCTCTCTCTCTCTCTCTCTCTCTCTCTCTCTCTCTCTCTTCTTCCCGTCCCTTAACTTCCTTTTTTTTCTTCTTCTTTTTTTTTCCGTTAGCTTTGAATTTTTACATGTAGGCCTCGTCCCGGGCCCCCCAAACCTAGTGGACCATGGGATATCCGCCCCTCAACCCCCCCCCCCCCCTGTAGGACCGCCACTGCTTCATTCAGTAAAATAACTACAATATATCCAATATTACACGCATCTCACCTCCTGCTTGGTGACGAGAATTAGGAAATTTCGTTATTAATTTTTTTTTTTTTTTACTCTTGCAGAGGTTTCTAAAAAGCTGCACGGAAAAACGCATACCACAAATTTGAATTGAAAAAAAATTTAAACGATTTTTATTAATTATAACTATTATTATACTTAATTATTAATTTATTAATTTTTTATGACTTTTGATTACTTTTTTTCCATTAAATTTTTTTTAAAGTGAAGTTAACTATTTTTTTTTTAAAACTAGCTATGTTTTTATTCAGTATTTTCATTACTGAAGAGCACATAAAATATATGAAAACTAAAAAGTGTTGCCAGGCGATATTTTTGCCACTCGTCGTTTTAACTTTTACTTTCAGTGGTCAAGGAAAAAAAAAAAAAAAGAAAAAGAAGTTTTTGATTTTTTTTATTCTTTTTTTTTTTTATTCTTTTTTTTATTCTTTTTTTTTTTTTTTTTAGCCTATAGAGACTCTAATTTTATGTTTTTGAAAACTGTCAGTCAGAATTGAGTATAGAATTTTGGCGATTTTTGATCGATGAGTCACTTTTGCCAATTTGGCTTATATCCGACAAAGTTCATCTATATTGTACTCTGTTCTGTACTATAGAGCATCCTAATCAATTCAAAACTTTTAGTCGCTCCAATAAAAAATCTCTTGTGATGCGTTGTCAATAATGTTTTAACACGAAAAAAAAGTTAATATACCAAGAAAAAATTGAAGAAAAGTGTCAGAAACATGCACTTATTTTGGAAATAATGAAATAGCAGGTTACTGTATTTTGATATTAAAATTAGACGATTTGAACACGTGTCTCTAAAAAAAATCGCGCCTGCGGCGGGCACCCCCTCTTGAGGGTTAGCCTTCCGAGGTTTTGCATCCCGGCAAATGTTTCGTTCCTCTTTTACCACTGTACCTAGTACATAGGCCACCACATAACAAACATACACATTTATCACTACACTCGTGATATTCCTTAATCTGACAAATAACATGGTGGAAACCATGCACCGCATAACGGGTAATAACATGCCTGTCTGTACAGTTTGGGCCTTTCCACCCATTAATATTAAATGCAGGGGTATTATAGAAGGCCAGGCTGATATCTTCAGTTTTACTTAATCTATCCTTAACAAATTTAATATAATTATCAGTTTTTAACAATTTAAATTTCACTTGTAGTTCCGTTACAAACAACTCCTCCCCTGCTAGCTCATAAGAAGAAGTATATAAGAATATATTAAGTTTTTTATTATTATTATTATTAAGCCTATTATTACTTTTTTTTTTTTTTGTTGTTTTTATGAATTTACAGACTTTGGTTTACCAGTTTTCATCATATAGTTGTCATATCTCACTATTATTCAGTCACTAATAGAATGTATTCTTACTATCACAGAACTAATTTGAACAATTTTATTTCAGCCCTTAAACATGATTCTAGATGATGGAGGTGATCTAACAAACTTAGTTCATGAGAAGCACCCTGAACTTCTTGCCAATATCAAAGGTGTTTCTGAGGAGACTACTACTGGTGTACACAACTTATATCGCATGCTGAGGGAAGGCAAGCTCAAGATGCCTGCTTTTAATGTGAATGACTCAGTTACAAAGGTAATTATATTAGTCTTTGATTTTGTTCCCCTTTATCATAAAATGTAAACCTAATGAAACTTCTCATCTTACAGAGCAAGTTTGACAACCTATACGGTTGTCGTGAATCTCTTCTAGATGGAATCAAGAGAGCCACAGATGTGATGATTGCTGGCAAAGTCGCAGTTGTGGCTGGTTATGGAGATGTTGGAAAAGGATGTTCTCAATCCTTACGTTCTTTTGGGGCTAGAGTCATTGTTACTGAAGTAGACCCCATTAATGCACTTCAAGCATCAATGGAAGGCTATGAGGTACATTTTCTTAAACAGTTTTTACGTCAATTTTATTATCATGAAAGCAGTATAAAAATTGTTATCCTATGTACAGGTGACAACTATGGATGAAGCTTGCAAGGAAGGTCAAATCTTTGTCACCACTACTGGATGCAAGGACATTATTCGCAGTGAGCATTTTGTAAACATGCGTGATGACTCCATTGTTTGCAACATTGGCCATTTTGACTGTGAGATTCAGGTCAAATGGTTAGAGCAAAATGCAGTAGCCAAAGTTAATATTAAACCTCAGGTAATTCTTAAAATGAAAATTACATTTTTTATTATATATATATATATATATATATATATTTTTTTTTTTTTTTTTTTTTTTTTTTTACTTAGTGGATTTATTCATTACTCCCTCTAAAAAAATAACAATTAAGCTGTAGTTGTATAAATGTTCAAAACATTATTTGCATTTATTGGGTGTTTTCTCAATTAACCTTGCATCAGCTGAAGTCCCAATGTATTGTGTTGGTGAGGAAGAATAAAGTATTATTATCAATAACAATTTCCAGTTTTAAAAACTAGGAAGGGATGTATAAGAGAAGAAGAAATAAAACTATGTCAAGTGAACAGCTTCCTAATTGACTTTTTCCCTTGCATTTTAGGTGGATAGATACAAGATGCCATCAGGGCGCCACATTATTGTCCTTGCTGAAGGACGTCTGGTGAATCTTGGCTGTGCTATGGGCCACCCATCCTTTGTCATGAGCAATTCTTTCACCAACCAGGTGTTGGCACAAATTGAGCTCTGGACAAAACCGGGCCAGTATACAGTAGGAGTTCACATGTTACCTAAGAAGGTATGACCATAATCCATGATGTTATTTTGTTTATTACCTTGTTATTTGAAATTTAAAAAAAAAAGTCACAGTTAAATATGTCAACAGGTACTGGATATATATAATAAAAAAAAAAAACATATATTCATGCTTTATGTTTGTGTTAGGGAAACTTAAATAAAATTTGTTAGATTTTACTGGGGCCATGTAAACATAAATATTTATATAGGCCCATATTTTGTCACATTAGAGCATAAATCAGGTATCTGCAAAGCAACAAAGTTCAAAATAATGGACAACAAGAAAAGAGTTTTGACTTTCATGCTTTTTGCAGATACAAGGTTTGTTCTCTAATGCAACAATATGTTCAGCTACTTTTTGTTGTGTTAATATACTGATATATTATTCACTAGTAAATAACAACAGCCGTTTCAAATAAATACATTTTAAAATACCATATAATGGTGTAATATACAATTATATTTGAAAAACATTATACGTGAATTATTTTAAAATCAGATATTTATGTTACAGCTTGATGAGGAGGTTGCTGCACTTCACCTTGATCACCTTGGTGTGAAACTAACTAAATTGTCTGCAGATCAAGCATCATATTTAGGCTTGCCTCAAGAAGGTCCATTCAAGCCAGACCACTACCGCTATTAAGCTGCTTTCTTGTTTCAGTTCCTTCTACTTAATTTTCACTTTAAAGAGAGGAAGAAGAGAAAAAAACAAACACATTCAGTTCATTGTTTTTTTGTTTTTGTTTTTTTTATCACTTTCATTTTCTGTTAAAAATGTATTTTGCACAGTATAATATAATACTGGCATAAAGTCAAAATACTGCAGCTTCAATTTATTTGTTTTATTATTTTTTTCCTTAAAATCATTTTATGCTTTTATAACCTTTAATGATAAACAGTACTTAATAAAATCAGAATATATAAAAAGATGCAATTTTTATGTTAACGTTGCATTGAGCTATATATCATCACCTAATCATAAGCCTTTTTGTATTACTACAGTAGATAATGTTGAAAAATTTAGCTTTGTTAGTAAAATAACATAGATTAGAAAAAATGTGTGGAATGGGAGAAATAGCAAATGGGGACCGACCTTTTGTGAGATACATATCGATGTTGTTGCGAACAAAATGCCTATCTCGTATTTTGTCACGAGAAGCAATAAGTCTATCTCGTTTTTTGTCACGAGAAGCAAAATGTGTAACTCGAGCGCCATCTACATAACGTTCGGACGACGTTCAGATAAACATTTTGCTTCTCATGACAAAATATGAGATAGAAATTTTCTTCGCAACAACATAGATAAGTTGTCCTTTGGATAGAAAATTTCTTCAGACTGGAAAAAAAATTTAAAACACACACATATATTACACATCATATATAATTATACTGATGTGTATTCCAGGCGTAGAACACCTTGAACAAAAAAGTTGCGTAATATCCTAACAAACCTAAAAATCAACATTAATTTGGCCGGAGTCATTGATTTCTAATTTATTTTCCATTCACAAAATGCCACTGCCGGTCACTGACGTCACAGCTCGCCTGGTCCACGCGCAAGTAAACCGGGCGAGCTGTGACGTCAGTGACCGGCAGCAGCATTTTGTGAATGGAAAATAAATTAGAAATCAATGACTCCGGCCAAATCAACGTTGATTTTTAGGTTTGTTAGGATATTACGCAACTTTTTTGTTCAAGGTGTTCTACGCCTTTACACATATATAATATTACCATTACTATAGCTGTTCATTAATTAATTGGAGCAGAGTATAAGTTTTTTTTTTTTTTTTTTTTTTTTTTTTTTTTTTTTTTTGCTAGCATATTATTTATCAGCAAAATTTAGATAGACAAAATTTATTAGAGTAATATTAACAATAACACTTGGTCAGTCTATAGCTGTAAAAGCTCTGGCTGTAGTCAATGTCTCTCACATGTCTTCCAACTCCCTATGCTAGCGCGTAGTCCAATATAAAACGACGCTGCGCCAATATAGTAGTGACATCTGGAACTAAAAGCTTCATAAGCTTAACATTGTAGTTCAGGTGTCGCGTGCGGTGTCGCTAGTGTCGCTGGACTACAAAAAGTGCCTGGAGTTGGAAGACATGTGAGAGACATTGGGCTGTAGTATAATATAATCAATCAATATTTCTAATATAATGAGATCTAACTTCTCTATCCCCAATAAAGAGATAGAAAATAGTTTATTATCGAATCATTAATCGGATGAGGGTGAGAATCTGATCGAATTAACAAACCCGTCCGCCCGAACGGCCCGAACCACAGTAAATTATACAGTAGTCCATCTCCTATATCGGGAATGTCAGATCGAATGCGCGCCATAATTCCGACTGGGTGAAGTTGTCAGAACTACACGTAACATTACTTCAAATTACGGCTTCTAGTTCTGCCACCTTCACCCAGTCGGAATTATGGCGCGCATTCGATCTGACATTCCCGCTATAGGAGATGGACTACTGTACCATCTACTGTGGGCCCGAACCACAGTAGATGGTACAGTAGTCCATCTCCTATAGCGGGAATGTCAGATCGAATGCGCGCCATAATTCCGACTGGGTGAAGGTGGCAGAACTATAGAAGCCGTAATTTGAAGTAATGTTACGTGTAGTTCTGACAACTTCACCCAGTCGGAATTATGGCGCGCATTCGATCTGACATTCCCGCTATAGGAGATGGACTCGGATGGACTACTGTATAATTTACTGTGGGCCCGAACCACAGTAGATGGTACAGTAGTCCATCTAGCGGGAATGTCAGATCGAATGCGCGCCATAATTCCGACTGGGTGAAGGTGGCAGAACTAGAAGCCGTAATTTGAAGTAATGTTACGTGTAGTTCTGACAACTTCACCCAGTCGGAATTATGGCGCGCATTCGATCTGACATTCCGGCTATAGGAGATGGACTACTGTATAATATACTGTGGGCCCGAACGTGAGTGCAAATCAGTGCAAATTGAAATTGTCGCGCAAAAAATGCAATGTAAAAGTTGAGCATCGCGTTAACAGCTGGAACCGGTCAACTTGGCAAATTTGTGTATATATTTTCCTTGCTGCTAAAAATCTTGACAAATAATGTTGTTTTTGCATTTTGTTGGATTTATTTCTGTGAAAGATTAAGATGTTGCGGTTTAGAGGCAAGCGCAAAGCGCTTGATGTTGTGAAAGAGCTAGATGCGTTTCCAAAAGTCCCAGAAACTTACACCGAGACAAGTCCTGTGGGCGGAACCTGTAAGTTGCTTTATTTTTTTCGCTATGTATCTACATATATAATTATATATATATATATATATATATATGCATGCTGTTTGTAATAAACAATGATACAATTATTGTTATTCTTTGCTGTTTCAGTGTCTGTTCTCAGTATAATTCTCATCTTATGGCTAGTCAAATCTGAAGTTCATTACTACTTGGATAGTCGTCTGGAATTTAAATTTGAGCCTGATGTGAATATGAATGAAAAACTCATAGTCAATATTGACATTACCATTAGTATGCCATGCCATTGTAAGTTCCATGGTGTACATTATAAAAATAGCAATTGAAGTAATAACTTATCTAATTTAAAATTTAACAATACATATTGCTGTTACAGCTATTGGGGCAGACGTCGTCGACTCGACTGGACAAGGCTTTGGTTCATTTGGACAGCTAGCATACGAGGAAACATGGTTTGAACTGACACCAACTCAAAAACAATATTTTGATGGAATGCGTTTCATCAATGAATATCTACGAGAGGAGGCCCATGCCCTGCAGCATGTTCTCTGGAAAACTGCTCTTAGCAGACAATATGGGGATATTCCAGAACGGTCAGTATTATTCATATAATTCTACAAATTATAAAACAGCTGTTTTAATTATCACAAACTCCCCAAACTCTTCCTTCTCTCTATATTAAGGTAAAAATATTCCGTAATACTGTAGTGCCGCTAGAAGCGTGTACGTCGCTCCTAGACTAGAGAACTTTTAAGTTCTCTATCCTAAGCCAAGTAGTGTGCTTCAGATGCCATATTTAGTAAGGAAGAAGAGAGAGTTTGGGACACTGCCTGTGCGTTGTGTTTTTGATATCACGCCCTAAATAAGAATCTCTCTTTACGCTTTTTAGTAAACGAGAGGGGATCCCAACAAGACCATCTGATGCCTGCCGTATACTAGGGAGGTTAGACTTGACCAAAGTGGCTGGCAACCTTCATGTTGCAGCAGGCCAAGTTCTTCCTCTGCCTAATGGACATGTACATATATCAGCATTACGACCTCATGAGGGACTCAACTTTTCCCATCGTATCAATCAGCTCTCGTTTGGAGTTCCTGGACCTGGCATTGTTCAACCACTTGAAGGTGAAGAAAAAATTGCAGCAGAAGGTAAGAACATGTTTAAGTATCATTAACATTGCATGTAAATGTGATGTGTGTCAACAGAGAGTGAATGACGGTTATGCGAGTTTTCACCTTTCACTTAAGAAAGCATACACACTACGTCGCCCTGGAAACCTCTCATTCTGACAAACTGAGCTGGGCTAATATAGATTTATAGGCCCTTTCACATGCATATTATTAATGGATACTGACGGTTAGAGCTGTATTAATGGATAAGCATGCAACTGTTCACTTGCATCAATTGCTGTCTGTTAGTATCCATTATTTTGATGGATAGCGATGGATAAGAAAGCTAAGAGTTGCCAACTTTGCTTGTAAATGTCTGTCAGGGCTTGCCAGTTTTAAAACCATGTGAAAGAATTGATCTGTTCACATATATAGTGTTGCAATTTTTTTTATCCATGGATGGATTTCAAATTTACATGCAATGTGAATGATATGCGTATTAGGAAAAAACCATCGCGGCTAGTATTAATAAGTTTTAAAAAAATATTTAGAAAATAGTTGGTAGAGATTAGAGCACGTTGAATTGAAAATTAATAAAACGCGAAAATTCTCTAATTTACTATTTAAATTAGAGAATTTTCGCGTTTTATTAATTTTCAATTCAACGTGCTCTAATCTCTACCAACTATTTTCTAAATATATTTTTTTAAACTTATTAATGTGAATGATACTTTGATACTCCAAATAACGATGCAGCTTTTATTGTGTTAAATAACATTTTTTGAAGAAAATTTGGAAGATTAAGCTTGTGTTCGTTTATTGCTGCAAATGGTATTTGGATATTTGTATTTAAATACAGTAGTTGACATTGAAAACATTAAAGGCGTAGAACACCTTGAACAAAAAAGTTGTGTAATATCCTAACAAACCTGAAAATCAACTTTGATTTGGCCGGAGTCACTGATATCTAATTTATTTTCCATTCACAAAATGCCACTGGCGGTCACTGACGTCACAGCTCGCTTGTGTTATGCACGCGTAAACCAGGCGAGCTATGACGTCAGTGACCGCTAGGGGTATTTTGTGAAAGGAAAATAAATTAGAAATCATTGACCCCGGCTAAACGTTGATTTTCAGGTTTGTTAGGATATTACACACCTTTTTTGATCAAGGTGTTCTACGCCTTTAAAATTAGATTTTAGAACAAATAAATGTTGATGTGTGTTTAATTTCAGATGCGATGTTGTACCAATACTTCATCACTGTGGTGCCCACTGATGTTTCTGTGCGAGGTTCACACATTAAAACCTACCAGTATTCAGTAAGAGACAGTGGTCGGCCAATATCTCATGCTAAAGGCTCACATGGAGTGCCGGGAGTGTTCCTTAAATATGACACAAGTGCTCTTCGTATAAGCATCACAGAGCAACGAGATTCTCTTCCAGCTTTACTAGTCAGATTGTGTGCTGTTGCTGGTGGGGTTTTTGCAACATCAGGTAAATTATAGTATTTTAAAAGTACGGTATATTGAATTGGTCCCAGTTGCCAATAAGTTAATTAGAAAAAAAAATGAATTGGCAATGCTTCATTGGTAAAATGATGTAATAGAATAAACTGACAGATAGAAGGGGGGGGGGGGTGTAGAAAGGGATTGAAGTTAGCTTTGACTCACAATTTGCTTGTAATCAAATCAATGCAAACATTTGTAGTACTAATGCTAACTTCAAGTTTACAACAACAACAAAAAATCTATATTTATTTGGTATGTGTTCCAGATTCAGATAATACTTGATACAGTACTATTTCATTGCTCTGCTTTTTTGCTAACATACAGTAATATATTATTCATGGCGTTTGATGTTAATGTTTGTCTATATTTAGCAAGTACAATGATACAAAGTAATGCAAAATGTTGTTTTGGCTGATTTCATTGGATAGTGATTTGTAATCTCTTTATTAACAGTACTTTGCAATATTTTGATGCTTTCTCATATGTGCCACAAGTATATGTACTAATAATATGAAAACATTATTATTATTTATTTATTTGTTTATTCTTTCTTTTCAATTTTGAATAATAACAAAAATCAGCTATTTTCAATATATAAAAATGAGGAAAAAACTATTGCGGTTGACGTATAATATTTTAAAGAGTTTTATAATAGAAAATAATAGGAGAAAGATTTTTTTAAAGGACAAAACCGGGCAAAGGCTATAAGTATAGCTATGAGTAGTATTCTGTACATCTGTGTCTGATGCTGTTTATTATAATGTTGTGCCTTTTATGCACAGTCAACCGGGGTGACTTTGAACACCCAATTATCTCTGTCTTGGGGCCTCATTTTAGAAATTTGAAGAATCTTACTATTGTTCAAATTTGTTTTTGATCTTAATGACACCTTTCAAAATTTTGAAATGAGTGCCCAAAGTAGAGATAAATGGGTGTTCAAAATCACCCCGGGCGTTCAAAGTCACCCCGGTTGACTGTAGTGTGAAAACATGAGATACTTGGTATATCGTATTTTATTGACACAGTATCCCTATATCCCAGGGCTTAAAGAAGGAAAAACAACAACATAAAATGCTCAATGCCCAAGACCTCAAGATAGCTCTGGAGTTCCCATGAATGCAATGTTAAATTCTGAACTTTTTACTGGAGCGGAGCTTCTTTAAGCTCTGGCTTACTTTAAGCCCTGCTATATCCTATTAACGTTTATACCAATAAAAAAAATATCTAGCACTTGTCTACACTAGAACATTTGATCCCAAGTCCCAATCAACTATATAAATTAGAAAATCTTAACATTTTGTTAATTTTCAATTCAACATCCTCTAATCTCTCCTAAAATTTTCTATTCTAAAGTTTTATTTTTAATTTTTTAACACAGTTAATATTTTCAATACACAAGATAATTGGATAGTAAAATACTGTATATTTAATTATTCTTATTAAATTTTTTACTTTCAGCTGTTTTGAACCAGAAACTTCAAGTACTTCTTGCTGCAATTAGTGCTAGATTTGGACACTCTTCCCCATCTTCTGTGCCTCCAACCAACTCTCAAGATCCTTCCCTACTTCTGCGGGATCCATCTTTAAATAATCCTCTGCTGGTTACAGACACATCAGAGAAAATTTCATTAAATGACTAATTATTGCTCTCAGAAAAAGAAAAATTATTTTAGATATGTTTACATTTATTTAAGTTAAAATGCACAGTGTTATTTTATAATTCATACAAATTTTCTTGATTTTGCACATAAACCAGAAGTTGGCAATACTAAAATCAAATTTTTAAGTCAAGTTTATTATTATTATTATTTTATTATGTGCACTGTAAACATGCATTAAAACAAGAAAATATATTTGAATTTTAGTAATCCTAAGACTTTTGATCTGACAATTGTTTAAAATTTTCATAGTAACAGTAAGATATTCATGTTTATTTGCAATTGAATTTTTTAACGGAGCACCAATAAATATTTGTTGCACTACATTTTAAATTTTTGCATTTAATAAAAAAATTATAAGAAGTGGTGTTATTTGATGTGCCTCATTATCAGAAATTCAAGTGGATTCCATTATTAATATTCTTTAATGTGCTAAGAGTTTTAGAAATAAAAGGAATGAATGTCAATAAGAGTTTTTGAGATGAGAGGACTGAGAAGTGTAGCAATAATTTTAGTGTTTTGAATCATGTAGTTGAAACTGTCCTTGCAAGTAGGAAACTATAGACAGAGTGTGGCAGGCAGCAGCTGCTTCTTGTTTTAGAGCAGCAGATACAGAGGTATGTTATGAATGTTGCGATTGAGTTAAAGTTGTCTAAGTGGTCTAATGCATTGTGTATGAAAATTATGAGCACATAAACTAGTACGTGCTCAAAATATAAATCTCTTGGTTCGGTGTAGGTTAATTACTTAGGTAACTATCACAATTTTAAGTGACTGCTATTTTCAATAAAATTTCCTCAATGTCAACTTACATGTGCTCCGACTCCCTGTATAAATAGGTAGTCAAGCCTGAGTCAAGTTTTTATGCTATAGCGTTGCAATTGGCAGCTATCATGTACTATTACTAATACTGCTTCACAAGGTTCAAGATCTTGTTGTTAGCTAAGTGTTTGCATCACTGTATTATATTGTTTCTGACCTTCACTCACAGTCAGCCTTATCACACAGTAGCTTATACAGTACTTTACCTCCTATAGCAGGAATGTCAGATCGAATGAGTGCTATAATTGTGACTGGAGGAGACTGCAGAACTAGGTGTGCAATGTACCTCAAATGACAGCGTCTAGTTCTGCAGTCTCTTCCAGGCACAATTGTGGCGTGCTATCGATCTGACATTCCCGCTATTCACATGTAGATTGCAAGTACTTATCCGATTCTAGAACGTCAGTACCAGTGACGTCACATGAGCTGGGAGTGACATTCTTGCATCGGACAAGTACTTGCAATTACATGTGAAAAGCTGTGATTTACTCGGTATAAGCTACTGTGGCCTTATCAGTTTTAGCTATAGTTGTATTTGTTCAAATAGCCTCCAACGTATTGCTAGTGTTCCCTCTAGAGAGGGAAATTTTGACTCGTGTCTAAAAGAATAAGATGAGAGTCGGAAGACATGTAAGGGGTATTGAAATTTAAACCAAATTTACTGAAGGACCTTTTTTTAAATTTGGCTCATATTTTTGTTATGTTTGATTTTCTGGCCATTTGGTGGCGCTGTAGCATTTCTTGACAGCTGTTATTTGTTTAACTTTTAACTTAAATTTCTAAAATTATGAAGCATGTTAAGCAGTTAATATTTACTTTGTATTTTTGCATATTAATTTCAACCTGTACAAGTGTAAATGATGGAGGTAAATATTATAGCTTTTCCTCTTAATAATTTTATTGTACAAATTCATTAGTAAGTTTTTAGCTTTGTATGTGCTGCTTAATATTATTGATCATACATATAGTGTCACTCAAAAAAAGTGACAATTAAGCCCTTAAATGTAGACTAATTTTTAGATATAAGAATTAAAAATAATAAATGCAGTTTAGAAAGTATATTTTGCAGCATATAATTGACAATTTTAATATGTTATTTTAGGTTTGGGGAGCCAGTATAATTGGATGTCTCTGCCAGATGGTCTGGAGCAAGCAAAGACTGAAGGCAAACCTTTGATGCTTATTGTTCATAAAAGTTGGTGTGGAGCCTGTAAAGGTAAAAACATACCTGATAATGTCCTAGTAACTGCAACAATAAGCCTAGTCTTCTACGGCATATATTGCATAATAATAGATGCAAATAAAAAGACACCGGGCCTAGCGTTTGTATGTTCTGAGACTGTCATTAGTATAATTTCAACAACTATGCATATTATATTTATTTTTGGCACTTACCATTTTGTCTGATTCCGTAATGATTTTTGTAATTATTTAAATACAAAATAAAACAAATTTCATTTTTTTTCCAGTTCTTTGGCGATTATAATTTTTAAGTATTAATATTGTTCATGATTCGATTGACAACATTAAATTATTTTTGTATTGTATATTTATTGTATATCGGGTTGTCAACAATGGCTTTTTTGATTAGACCTCCCAAAGACAAGATCTCAAAATTTTAATTAATAACGCGCTAACTGTAAGAGTAAACGTCGTTTTGCAACCCCGAACCTATATCATAGCTACAATTTGCTCTCACGATAGCTTGGCGCAAGCTGGAGCTCAGGCTCGGACTGGCCATAAGAGTAAGTCCGCAATTGCAGACGTGCCCCCCCCCCCCTGTTTGGAGGCCCCTAAGACCCAAAAAAGGGGTGTAACTAGGGTGTTACGCCCCCTTTGTGGCCCCTAAAGAGGGTGTTACACCCCTTTTGCGGACGATGCCCCTTGATTGTCAGTCCGACCCTGCTGGAGCTACTCTTATCTTTGCATAAATTATTTTACTACATATCTGTAGCCAGAATAATATTTTATAAATTATACATAAAATATTACGTCAAGTAGCGAGAGCAAAAATAAGAGCAACAATTGCTCGCGCCAAACTAGAGTGAGAGCAAGTTGTAGCTGTGACGTAGGTTTGGTGTCGCTGAACGGCTTTTGCTCTCAACTCGTTATTAATTAAAATTTTGAGATCCCGTTTTTTTGGAGGTTTAATAACACGGTGATCACTGTTAAAAAAAAGCCATTGTTGACTACCCCTTTAGAGAAAAACCACCACGGCTGGTATATATAAATGTTAATAATAATATAATAATAGGAATCTGTAAATTAGAGTATCTTCACATAATATTTCTTTGATTTTCAATTTAACGTGCTTTTTTATTTTTTTTATATATATTTTTCTTCTTCTTCTTTTTCTAATATATATATATATATTGGTTTTGTATTAAACTGTTATTAAAATGATTTTCAGCACTGAAGCCTCAGTTTGCTGCTTCAGCTGATATTGAACGTCTCAGTAAATATTTCATCATGGTGAACACAGGAGATGATGATGAACCACAAGATAAGAAATTTGCACTTGATGGACAATATGTTCCTAGAATATACTTCTTAGGTATGTATGTGTTTACAGTAATAATTCATTAATACTCACAATTTTGGCATCGCACAATTGGTACACTTGAATTTCTAAAATGAAAAGGAACCCAGAAGAAATCATTTCACCACATCACAGGGTCTATGCTCTGTGCTGCTGTGTTTTAAAATATGCATTTTACTTCATTTTCAAAACTTGAAAAGAGTTTATTGTCGGTACATGAGAATTTTTCTTTATTTCCATTTCACTAGATTCATCTGGAGAAGTACAGGAAGATATATTTAATGAGAGTGGAAATCCTAACTACAAGTTCTATTACTTCAGTCCTGAAGGAATAATTTCTTCAATGAAGAAAGCTGTAAAAATATTAGCTATCAAGGCTCCGCCACAAGAGGAACTCTAGTCACAATGAAATCTCTTTGATCTGCAGCATCAGCATGAAAAAATCAAGCTAATTGTAAGTTTTAAAAGTAAATTGTCTTTTTAAATTATTTCATAGATCTCTGAAGTATGTAAATTTAAAATTTGTACGGACAAAAAGAATTCTCATGTCAGCTTACTAGTTTTTACTTTTAAGTACTATTCACATGACGTGTAAATTTGATGCGATTCGACGCTCATCGACAGATAAACAGAAGTTGAAAAAATGTAAGCAAATGGAGCCATTCACATTGTTTTTAAAATTACATGTGAATGCTTCAATTGTTATTTTTTTACATTGTTCCAACTTTGTTTATCAGTCAATGCGCGTCGACACATGTCAAATTTACGTGTCATGTGAATAATACTCTATGCCTGTGATACATAAATAGGCAATTTTGAAAGAGATTAAATGTTGGCTGTCCCTGATACTTATACAATATGGAAATATCTGCAAACTATATGTGTATAATACTGTATAAATTTTGAAGTTAAGGGACAATTTTCATGATATAAAGTATTAAATCGTTCTTGCCTTTAGATAAGGTTAAAGTAGCCCTTGAGTCTCAATTTTGATCATTTTTGACAATAATAATAAAATTTAAAAAAATTATAAAAGAGCAGGCCGCTATATTAAATCTTGGTCTGATAGAAATTTAATATATTATAAATATTCCAGTCTTACTGTTAAATAACCTGTTTTTTGCACTAATTTTTTTTATATACCTACTTATGTAACTTAAATTTAACATTCATACAATTTAATGTATAGTGCCTCTCATATTTAAAATTTAGCTTGCACACTAATTGCATAACTGTATTGTAATCACAATAAAATAATGCAAAGCTGCAATTGAAGTACAAATAAAAAAAAAAAATAGTGAGCTTGTAATAGACTTCTCATTAGTATCAATAAAAGTTTTAATATGAAAGTTCACCATATCGATCTTCTCGCGTCAAGATGAAGCTACTACACTTTACAAATTTCTGAAGAATGAATGATCTACTTTTTATAAATTTGCGGCTACCTGGAGCTTCACCTACCTGTTTTATATAGCAGAAGCTCCAGGTAGTCGTGAATTTGTAAAGTGTAGATTGTTCATTGTTCGGAAATTTGTAAAGTGTAGTAGCTTCATCTTGACGCGAGAAGATCGATATGTCATTTGCTATGTAAAGGTTCTACAATGAAAATTGTTCTTACTTAACGTAAGAGCCATGCCAAATAGGATAGCTCTACAAATACAGCGTTATTAAATAACTTAATATTATATTTAGATATTAAGGAAAATAAACCATCGAGGTTAGGTACGATAAATTTGAAAAAAAGAAAAGAATAGAAGAAAACTAGCAAGCGCCTTTCTATACTGAAGAGAGTCTCAAACGTGGTGAAAATCTTGCTTTCTCAGATGATCATTCATGGCAAGATAGATGATCATTGCTAGCAAGATTTTCACCACACTATGGGAGTCTCTTCACTGTGATAAGGCCCTTGGTGATTTTTTCCTACCCTTTTCTTTCAAATTTATCATGATATTATATCTAGCTATACCTATATAATTTTAAAATTAAGATAAGTATAGTTGAAATTGAGGAAATAAAATTTTCCCTGTTCTTAACTAAGAAATAAAAAATCTTAAATTATTAGCACAGTATAATGTTATAATATATAATCTCATGTAAAATAAAATAAAAATTCATGTAATTTTTAACAACAAATTTATTTTGATATTATTATTTTTTTCATTTTTTTTTTCCTCTCTTTTCTTCTTTTTTTATTATTATTATATTTTTTTAGTTCCATATATAAATCTAATCACACATAAACTGCAGTCTTGGCAATGCAGGATTATATTAATGCATGGTCGGAGTGAGACATTATAGAATACATTCATATGGGTTTGAATTAGATCAAAGCAAATTGAAATTAACAAAATTACAAATTGAGGCATATATTTTTGATGCAGTTTAGTATTATCTCTCTACCATAAAATTTTATACTGCATTTTTTTTATTGCCTGTGTATGTTTATTTTCTATTATGAGAATATCTAAAAATAAAAAAGCAGCATTGAAAGAAGGCAAATGGGTTGCAACTATAAACATGATTACAACTGTTTTACAAACTAGGTTTAAATGTTTTACAGTATGCATATTATTTACATAATTTTGTATAGTTTTTGTTTTTAGTGTTATCCGAATATCTAGTTTAATTTTAGCTCCTGTGCTGCTTTTTTAATAAAAATCATAATTACAGATTTTATTTATTTATTTTTCAAGGACCTAAATAGGTGCTTTTGGCATTTTAATACAGTATAATTATTAGCCTAGTATATGTGACCCAAACATAAACTATAATTCTATATTATTATGTTAGTTAATGTGAAGTTATAGATATACAGTATATAGGGTACATTTAATTTTTTATTTTAATTTCAAATATTGTAGGCTACATGCAATTATGTGGATACTCTGCGACATCGATAATATTTTGCATAAAATGGGATATGAAACATTTACTTAAGTGTTAAAATTAATTCATGTTTGGGTCACTTCTGAGTTTTCTTCTTCTATTGTAAAGGTGGCTTCTATTATATTTTATTCATATGCATAGGTATTTTACCTTTTTAGTAAAGTGAATTGATTATAAGGATACAGGATATAAAGTCATCCTGCTCAAGATTTAAGATAATTTGGTTGTATTTATCCAGAATAAAAATTTTAAAGGTACTGACCAGTTTATTTTACTGTAAAAAGACAGCAACAAAGATAAGCATTAACAAAATAAAAACAAAAAAAGTAGAAAAGTCATATGCTGTACATGTATAGAAATATTTATTGTTTCGTCCAATTTCATTTTAATTGTTTGCAATTGGGGATTTAACATTAAATTATTATTGTTGTGTTATATGGACTATTATTAATATATTTTATAAAAAAAATAAAATTAAAAATAGACAATTGCTTCAGCAGGCAACTAAGCTTTCCCCAAGTAAAGTTTCTGCGTTCTGCAATTGGACCTTTAATATTTTTATATAGTGTAATGTCTTTATAATTATTTCTTTATTTATGTGGATTTTTTTTTTTTATTATTAATTTAGTTGCATTATATATTTCTATCTATTTATCACAACATATGAAACATAGAAATTATTATTATTTTTTACTAAATTTTTATTTAACTTTTATGATATTATTTATTTATATATAATATATAAATTTGTATTTATGTAGCCAATGTGTCTGGGCTTGTGTTTTTAATTGGTTATTAGGTTTTTGTCCTGAGACATTTTAAATTTAAGTTATTTCTTTCACACCACGTTTCCTTGGAAGTCCATTGATTTGAAATCTCCATTCCTTATAGGCCAACTCTTATTTTTTTCTCTTTCTCTTTCTTTTACACATTTTAATTACATCAATTTTTTCACTATCCTATATATTATAGATATAAATTGTTCTTTAGAAATTTCACATTCACTCATTTCGAAATATGTCTTTGTATATTATATATATTATATATATTTTTTTGTACACTATATATTTTTTTTAGTATTATCAACAACATAAACAGGATTTAAAAATTCATATTTTAGTCGTTAACGTTGTAAACATTTATAATACTTATTATGTATTTTTATTTTTTTAATATATTTAACCAAAGAATCATTTTACATTTTTAACATTTATGATTTTTTACATAAAGAACTTTAAAATAAATCACAGATAAAGCACTTAACAGTTTTATACATTACATTTAATAAATGTATTTTAATGTTTATTATATAAGAAGCAAGAATAATACAATAAATAACTGCGTTATGTTGTTCTAATAAAACATGAGAACAGTCATGAATTAATTTTAAATATATAATAATATATATAGGATATATTTTTTTCTTTTAAATAGATTACATTATATTGTTGTATTGCATCTGAGTGGGGTTCTATTATAGAACTTCTACATGTCTTTAATAATTTTGTATAGGTTTAAACTTAACATTCAAAATTATTATTTTATAATAAATTCCAAAAAGAACTATATGTATAGATTATATAGAAAACATTTTTATTATTCTACTTAATTTAATATGAAAGTCTCTTTTAAATTTGGCAACTAAATTTGAATTATATTTTATTTACAGTATCCTCCCACACGGACGCAATTTAAAAAAATAAAATAAATAAAAGAAGAAGAAACTTTTAAGCTCTTTTGAGCTGTATATATAATATGTACATATAAGCTCAAGAAAATTGATGTTTGAGCTAGTTATAATCTATCGATGAATTTAGTTAAATGTGTCTCAAACTTATTAAACATTAATCTGGAAGGAGGTATCTCTACTACGAGAAAGTCGAGGGGGTTGTTTTCTTCCCATTTTATCTCTGTCACATTCAGCTTCACTTAATTCATGATGAGAGTGAGAATCTGAAAATCTGGATGGTGGATGAATGCGTTCCGAAAAACTACATCGTTTTGACGCAAGACCACTGTGAAACAAAATGATAAAATATTTGTTTTGAGTTTTTTTACTTAAAAAAAAATGCTTATATATATTGCTATAAAAGAAATTTACCATTAAGATGATATATCTTTGCCATTAACTAAATAGGGTTGACTTCATTTATCTATGATGACATAAATATTAATACATGCATGTTGAATGAGTATTATTATTATAATTTTACTCATGATTACCTAAATGTTGTTTCTTCTGTATGACTTGAATAACCACTACTGCTTCTGACATTTCTTTTACCCATTGCTTGACTTTTGCCTTTGGCTTTTCTAGAAGGGTAAGATTTACGTCCACTTGATGGGGATGTTTCTGATGATGAACTTGATTCCTCTTTTGATTTGGCAGTATCTATAAGAAGGACAATGACTCAATAAGATTTTGTTTTAACTATATTTGATGTTTGAAGTCTAACCTCTGTGCACATGTCGATGTCTGAATGAGACAAGCTCCTGGCCTGACCCTCCTTGAGCTCCTGCAGGCTCAACTTCTGAGTCACTGCCTAAAGTGTCATACTCTGAAATAGGCAGGTGAAGAGTTAAAATCTTCTTTACCTCTGAATCAGTACTTCCAAGGTTGTCAGACTCTGTAAACAATAATTGTTTAATGCCAGTCATAAACTAACTCCAATGTCATATTTTACAATTAGTAATTTAAAAAATATATATTATATACCTTGACTTTCAGAGTGTGGATCACGTAATCTATTGCCTTTTCTTCTTACTTTGGTATACTCTGGTTCCTTCTGTTCAGAATATTAAAGTGATCATGAAGTTATACTTTATTAGCATAACAAGAAAGAAAAAAACTTACATGTCTCATCTTGTAGGTGTCAGCGCCTGAAGGCTTGGGGTCATGATATACAAATGATCCTTGTACTGAATGATATGGACCACTATAGACATTTCCACTGTAAGTGCTCTCACTATAGGGAGTCTTGGATAGTTGGAATGTTGCATATGGGCAGATATCTTCGATGTAATCTGGCAATAGTAATTTAGTATTATTTTTTATCAATTAACATAATATTTTAATTATATTTTCAGTTTTTGAAAACATTTTAATAAACTTACCAGCAGAATCTCCAGTTTTGTAACTGGCCGCATCTACGGCTTGATGATGAGCAACTCTAACAGCAAGATATTGTTGATCTCTGTTTTGTTGATTTTGCATTTGAGCAACTGATGGGGATTCTCCCATACTTGATGAATTATTGGGTTGTGATTCTATTTTGAACAAAGAAATTTTTGTTGTATTTATTTTAATCATCTTCAAATAAATAAGTACATTACTTACTTTTCCTGAGCACAAACATCCATGCAAGTCCTAGCAGTGCTAGTAAAAAGCATATTGCTGCTGCTATTGAAATTATTACTGTAGGATTTGCATAAAAAGGCACATGAGAAGGTGGTGCTACTGTGGTAAGAGCTGGATTTACCGTCACTGAAAGAATGGCATTATTTACAATGTGTTTTCAATATAGAATACAGAATTTTATAATAATGCACAGAATCTTTTCACTACATAACAAAATATATGTATACAAATTTACCTCCTTCTGGTGTAAGTGTTGTAAAATTATAAGTGGATAGCATGGAACCTGCATTATTATGTGCCGTAACTCGAACTGCATATCTAGTCCCTGATTTTAAATCTGCAATACTGTAAACTCTTTCAGCTGGTTGAACATTACTAGAGGCTAAGGTCCATTCAGAACTACGCCATTCTCGATATTCAATTACAAAATATAGAATTGAACATCCTCCATCACCCCAAGTATCTAACCAGAATGTTACAGTAGTAGCATTTACAGTTAGAAGTTGTGATTGTGTTGGTTTCACAGGTACTAAAACAAGAAATTTAAAAATTTAGTACACCATAGCATTTTAAATAAAGTACAAAGGTTACCTGTTCCTTTAGTATGTGCACTGACAATATCACTAGGTAGGCCTGTTCCAATTCGATTATATGCAGTAACATACAGTTGATAATGTGTTCCACACCATAAACCTCGCAGTACGTGAGTTTCAACATTGGATTCTATTTGTAGTTCTTCCCAATCTCCATAATCTCTTTTATAATTTATTACATAACCTAAAATTATAATAATAATTTATTTATTTTCATTGTATTGATTATCATGGTAATATATATTTTATCTTAAACACCAACAATGGGCTCTTATTTGAGTCAAAGCGGACCTATAGCCCCCTTGAATCAAATAAGAGCCAATTGGAAACTTTTGTTTTCTTCTTTTTATTCTTCTTCCATTCTTACCCAATATTGGACTTCCTCCATTTTTCTTGCTATTCCACTGCAGATGTAAACTGTCCACTTGAGTTGATACTACAGATAGAACAGGTGGCTCAGGAGGCACTGTAAAATATTATTTAATGCTTAATTTTTAAAAACTAAATCATTAAATATTTTTACATACCTCGTACTCTGACATTATATGAAATCTCATCACTTCCATGTACATTTTCTACTTTGCAAGTATAGTTTCCTTCATCAGAACTTTGAATATCTTTTATCAGAAGTGACCCATCTTTATTTATCTGAAATTTCATAAAATTTATGTTCAAAAACTGCAGACACAGCACACTATAATTTAAATTACCTGTTTTCGCCCTCCTGACTCAAGTGTGCGCCCTCTTAGTCTCCATGCTGATTGGGGTGGAGGTACCCCAACTTTCTTACAAGGTAGAGAAACATCTTGTTTCCAAGCTGTTACTAATTCTCTACTAAATGACACTATTCGGGCTGCAACTATATTAATAATTGTTGTGTTAAAAAGTAAAATGTATGTATTAAATGTTGTATTTATTACCTTTATTGGAAGGTGATATTGTTACTACTCTAGTTGCCTCTCCCTCTCCAACTGCTGTCAAGGCAGTAAGCCAAAATTGATAAGTTGCAGCTTCTTGAGTTCTTGTAACTTCATGTAGTTCTGTACTTGGGTTTAGTATTTTTTTCTTAGTTCCTTCCTAAAATTTTATTGAATTTAACCATTAATAAAATTTAAGCTTTAAATTTTTATGCAAAATTAAGAATAACTGAAAAACTTACTTATTTTTATTTGTATTATTTGCCTATTAATTTATTATTTAAATGTTCTCTAATTCTGTTCTCACCTCTTTTCCGTCCTCTAAAAGTCCTGTATATAAAGTGTAACCTACAATGACACCATTAGGCTCTGAAGGTGGCAACCAAGTTACTAGAATTTTATTTTGTGTACTGACAACAGCTTTAATATCTGCAGGAGGCGATGGAACTGTAAGGAGAAAACAAATATATAAATAAATAATTGTGGTCAAAACTTTTTATCAGAGGAGATTAAAATAATTTACCATCTTCCTCAGTTTTACAAAGCAGTGGATCACTTCTTACACCGTCACCACTGCTTGTGAATGCCAGAACTGACACACTGTAATTTGTGTATTTCCGTAGTCCAGGTAGAGTTGTGCGTAATGAACTAGTAACTTTTGTTTCTGCCCCTTCTCCTTCTGTCAATGTATATAATATATGTTTTGCATTAGAATTAGTGACATTTCTATTTAATATTATTTTATTTAATGCAAGAGCTGCAATTCACGGAGCAATCTAATAATAGAGTGTAATATTATTTAGTATATTTAATGCAAACCTCACACTTTTTGTATGAAAAATAATAGTAACAAGCATTTAAATACAAATATACATATGATGATGATGTAATGATGATGTTAATCTATATTTCAAATTGTACTTACCAAACCAATCATCTATAGCTTGATGCGTAACTTTGTAACCCTGAATCACGCCATTTCTACCCTCTATAGAGGGGGGTTCCCAAGATACTTGCAAACTTTGAGAAGTTGGTGACACACATCTTACATTTTCTGGAGGAAGACTTGGAGCTGAAATACAATTTTATCATTAGAAATTTTCTTTAATATATTTCTTTAAATCCTTACCATCTTCCAACGTTCTAGCAGAAACTGGCTCAGAAGGTGGTCCTGCTCCTCTACTATTAAAGGCTTGTACTACAATATGGTATGTAGTATATTTTGATAAATTAGAGAGCACCATTCTTGCTCCACTACTAGCCTCAACAGTTTTGAAACTGTAACTGTTGGTTGATGGCGCAAGTGATGGAGAAAATAACGGAGCTGAACTTGGTTCTGAACCTACTCCTCTCTCTCGAAAGCCTACATAATATCCTAGAATATTTCCATTCCATTGTTCTCGTACTGGAGGTTCCCATAAAACAAGGAGCTCAGAAGAACTTTGAGCTTCTGCACGAATATCTTGTGGAGCCCCATTTGGTACTAAAAATTAAATACAGTATATTATTAAAAAGTAACCGTACAAATATTATTTGTTTGTTTTTATTGTCATTTATTGCTCACCTTCTTCTTGTGTAGTAACCTGAATAATTTCACCTGGTTCTCCTAAACCTAATCTATTTTCTGCAATAATCCGAAAATGATATGATGTTGCTGGATTCAAGTTTTGCATGGATGCACTTGTTTGAGTACCTGGTACTGTTAATTTTGAAGGTTGGGCCTGCCACACTTCTGCAAATTTACAGAAATACAAAAGTTGTTTTCTTGAAAAGTTCAATAAAGTGATCAGTATTCTTACCTGACACTAATTTGTACTGAATAATATAATTTGTGATAGGACTATTTCCAGCATATGGTTGTGTCCATGAAAGTTGTAAAGATCTTGATTGTTGGTCACTTACACGAATATTTTTAGGTGGTTCAGGTACCTCTGTAAAATAATAATAAATAAAATATAAATTAAGATTGTTACAAGTTTTAAACAAGTACTATTTCTTCCTGGCAAGTTTTCCGCTCATTAATTTGTACCTTGAACAATAAGCTGAATCGTCATCTCATCTTGTCCATAAGCATTGCTTGCAAAGCAGGAGAGAACTCCGGTATCATGTCGATATGTGTGAGAAATGCCAAGCTCTGATACCATGCCGTCGTCTAAAAGCTGCTCTCGCGTGCTATACCTGTGAAATGAATATGACAAAAACGTTAATTTTTCATTTATAATGTTTTAACGCCATCCATATTGCTTTTAGCCCCTGCGTATATAGGCAACCAGTTGGTCATAAATGCTCAACTGGTTGCATACTTTACAGACGTTTCTCAAGAAAAATATTTTCCGTACCTTTTATCCACCTCGACTATTCTTTGCCCTCCGACTCTCCAAATAATTTCCATAGGATTATCTCCTAATGCTGTGCATTGTAAATGTGCCTGTTCACCTTTTTGTACTTGTATTTGCTTCGATTTTTGTGGAAAATATGCTGGTGCTTAAATAACAGGAAAAAAAAAAGATATTATTTTTGTTTCATCTACTATTGGCTTGCAATAATATTAAAGCTTACCATTTACTTTTAAAAACACAACTTTGCTAACTCCAGTTCCAATCTCATTCTTAGCTTCACAAACATAAGAGCCTTCACTTTCTTTTGTTATGTGAAAGAATTCTAGAGAACCGTTTTTATAAAATTTTACATTTGGTTCAAATAAAAAGTCCTTATACTCTCCAGGGTTATTGCCTGTAAATATTTGAGAAACTAGCATGAAAATTATGTTCTATCTATTATAAATAAATAAAAATGTGTTCGTGTTATATACCGTCAGCCTTTCTCCAGGTTACATTAGGAACTGGGTAACCATCAGCCTGGCAGTTGAGCACTACGTCTTGACCTGACGCTACATTCGTATCTGCTGGCTCAATAGTCCATCTTGGAGGTACTGCATTAAAAAAATAAATTTCAAATCGTAATTTTAAATTAAACACATCACGCGTCTATATTGGACGTCATGCTGACTGAAGTAATTTCATGCAGATAAAGAAATTGAATTTAGATTTTAAGCTTATTTCAAAGAACATTTCAAAGAGTAAATTTAAATAATAATAATAATCGTTTATTAGCTTGTTGTGATAAAAGAACAATCACGCAAGACGCACCATTGACTGTAAGCGGTACTGTAAAGCTGACAGTTCCTGCAACGTTTTGAGCGTTACATGTGTAGTTGCCACTGTGAGCAGAAGAAATTCTCTCGATGACTAACGACGTGGAATATTCGTCAAGTCTTCTTGCAATCGCAGCAAGACCAGGGGATGGAAGAGGTTGACCGTTACGTTCCCAACGAAACGTAACTGGCAAATCTCCCTCGAGAATTTGACAGGAAATAGCAGCACGCATTCCTTCACGTAGTAGATTTGTCATTGCTTGGATGGGTAAGATTTTTGGTGGAACTGAAAGATTAAATAATTACTTTAATATTATATCTCAGCTACATAATTTGACACTGGTTAAGTGAATTGATTTTATAGCCAATGGCTGTTACTGGCGATGAGAAATACTTAAACAGAATTCTTTGCTTCAAATACGTAACAGAGTGTGTCTAATATCTCTTAATATCCCTCATTTACATTTTTCTGAACTCTCTGTTCATTAGTTTTATCAAATAACGCTAAAAAAAGGAGGTCCCTTGAAAGGATAAGCTTTTTTTGCGCACAACTTGTGATTATGGGGTAGCGCTCCCCACCGGCGAACTCCATTGCTCAAGGGTGTATTATATTATTTGATTTAAGTGTTTTTACTGTTCTTTTATTTGTATTTTATTTTTTGTTAACTTCCATAAAAGTGTGTTCCCAAAAAGCTTTTTCTATAAAAAGAAAAAAAGAAACCTAATTTTTATACAAACAAATGTCTATCGTAAATTTTGATTCTCTTTTATTCTCTTACCATCAAATGTTTTCAAAATATTACCAACACGAAGACAAGTATTTCGAGAAATGTGCTTCATACATAAATTTAATCTTCAACAACCACCCGTAAAAAGTTTGCATGATATAAAGTAATAAAAAAAATTCTATAGAACAAAGTCTTTATTGTAAAGAAAATCTATTTTTGGTATTATTATACTAATCATATTTTGTGCATTTGCATTACTAGAAGTCTATATAAAAGAATAACAAAAAGATTGTTAGGCACGTACTCCATTAACTATATATTACAAAGAAGGAAAAAAATATAATTGAAAGTATAGATTATTTTATTTAGTAGTTTAGAGGAATTTTATAAAATTTTATCGTTTTCAAAAGTGAACTAAAAATATATTATGTAATAATAACGACAGTAGAAAAAGTTACAACCAACATATTTGAAGCCTCTGTGTAATGTATGCAACTTTTTGATCACGCGAGAGAACGCGATAAAGGCGATTATAACGCTTTGCGGAAATTACACGATTTGCGTTATATTTCAGTAGAAATGAGCGTGTCTTAACTAATTGCATAGACAAGTATGAACTGTTTGAAAAATTGTACACTACAAGTGAACAGTAATAGCCTTCGATTTTTTTTTTTTTTTTTAGTAAGATCTAAACGGTAAATTTAAACGTAAAATTAAAATAAATGATAACATCCCAGAGATCGTAAAGCTTACCTAGCACTTGTACTTCCACGTCTCGTCGTGCTGTGTGTTTCTGACGATTTTGAGCTTGACATGTGTACGTGCCGGCGTCCGCATGACGTTGTGCATGTTCGATTACCAGTGTACCATTTGGATATACGCGTTGTCTACGGTTAACTGGCAAAATAGCTCCATCTGCACATTTATAGTAATGTTATTACCACAACACAAGCTGTGTTCCATTTTAAACTTGCGGTGCTTATATTTTAAATAAAGTTGTCTACTTTTACCTCTTTAATACAACTACAAATTTTGTACTTATATTTAATGAAATAATAATAATAAAATGCCCAACTAATAGATATACGTAAATGCAAAATAATGTATCATTATCTATAATTATTAATCTTTTGAAATTCTTAATAATTGTTTTATTAAAATATATATTCAGATGTTATGTATTATTCAAATTATAAATTAATTTGAGTTTAAATCGAATTTATGCTGGCATCGTAAAAGTAATTTTATGTTTAATTAAAACATCTGATATTTTCATAATTTATAGCATAAAATATACGCTTTGTTATGGTTCATTATTCTCAAAATATAAATAACAGTGCGTTAAAAATTTGTATATATTTTATTACCTCTCTCCCATGTTATTGATTCTATTGGATAACCTGCCACTGGACATTTAACCACCAAATCACTTCCAGCAACCGCAGTAATACGAGGCATGGGTCTAATAAAAGGAAGACCTAGTGGGAAAAAATTAATTCATTAACATTATACTCTTTATATTTTTATTACCCTGTAGATTTTTTATTACCGTAAACGTTTATTCTTGCGCTATGTGAAACCTGCGCTACCGAGTTGCGCGCAGTGCATGTGTACTCTCCACCATCCTCCTCTCGTAAACTCGAAATATTCACGTGACTAATGACGTCATCATGGATTGTCACATACTGGCCCACCAGGAATCTAAAGAGAGGTCGAGGAAATAGAGATTGATCCATATCTAACCTTAATGATATATCTCACAATAAATTTATAATTTTAACGTATTTTTTATGTAATATAGTAATAATAATAATAGAGTATGTCACGTAATATATTACTATACTGTACTATACGACATGAAATAATGAAAGTTAAAAGTAAAAGTCTTACGATATATATTCATTTTGGTATGAAACATTGATCGATGTGCAAATATGCAAAAATAAAAAATGAAACATTCCATGCTACACGCAATGTGAATTTGCCAGACCATGCAATTTGCAAGCCTAGCACGCTTGCTTGTGTATAGACAAATTACTTTGCAGAGAATACATACATAATGTACTTACGTGTATGTGCTATATGTATATGTATTATACTGTATGTATAAAAAAGTGTATAACTTTAATGAAAAATTATTTTGATACTTTTTATATTATATCATGCTGCGGATATTATTATTCTTAGTTGGATTAATTAATGTCACATTCAATCTAATTAAAAAGTTAAAATTTCACTTTTTATAAAATCAAAAGCAATGAAAGTAAAAGCGCAAACAAAATATAATTGTTAAAACTTTTTTTTTTTTTTTTTACTCTACATGACGTCATTAATGCCACGTCAACAATTAATTTAAATCTTGACTTTTAAAAATGATGATATGATGTGACTTAAAAAAATGACATGCAGAGTACTCACCGATTGTTGTCTGGTACCGGGAATCCATCCAGAGTCCACACGAACTGCGGAGGAGGGTTCCCCGTGGCCACACACTTAAGCGACACGGCAGGTCCTGGCTGCAACGTCTGCTCCGAGAACCAGTAGAGCAGCTCCGGGCTTGCGTCTGTCACAACCATCAACCTCTCACGCTCCGAACGTGACACTTGATGCCACCCTGGCTGACGTGAATATTTTATTGACAAGCGAAAAATTTATATTCTAATTTACGCAACTGTTAACGACAAGGACGATCAAATTCAAAAATGAAGTTAATCTGCAGTATCAAAAAGAGATTTTTGTGTGACTTTTCAATTTATATGTTAAAAAGAATATTAAAAAAAATGGCTCCGATGTGATTAAGTTTAGATTTGAGACACGTATCTGTACCCGCGAGTTTACAAGTTCACGATCAACGTATTTAAAAAAAGCTAGCTAATTCTCGCACCCCACACTCTTTTTACATTGCACACACTCACCCCCAAGCTGAAGCTCTGCCGTCGCCTGCGCCATGTCCCACTCGTTGCTGACAAAACACTGGTACATCCCATGGTCATCTTTTTGAACCGGACGAATAGTTAGCGTCTCTCTTCTCGCCATTTCAAATCTATTTCAAAAAAAAAAATGAATTGCTTTCTAATTCATTTTTCATTTATAATAACCTAATATAGCTACATGTTATTTTATTCTATTGTTGTTAAATTTCAATTTTTATTCATAGAAAAGATTGTATAATACCCATTTACCTGCTATCGGGTACGATTGGTTTTCCATTTCTATACCACGCGACATGAGCTACCGGATGTCCACCAGGGATACACTGGAAGACTGCAGACTTGCCAACATCAACTACCTGATTCTGAGGTTGTACGTGAGCTGAGAGCGGAGCTATGAACACACAATAATTCATTACCACACCAAGTTACAAAAAATAAGTTTAAATATTCGTGGTCTTACCGGTCACGGTGAGGGTGACTTGAACTGTTTCCTCGCCAGCAGAATTATTTACCCAACACAAATATTTGCCACGATCCTCAAGCCGTACTTTGGAAATACGTAAGAGTCCAGCAGCAAGCATGCTCACACGTTCACCAACTGCCACGGGTAGTAATTGTTCACGGTCTTCACGGTACCACCTGAGAAATCACAAAAGAAAAGTATACTGTAAAAACCTTGTTTTTTTACGTTAATAATTCAGAAATTATATAAATTTAGCCCTTTTGTACACTACATGTGTACATGTAGCAATATATATAAAAAATTAACTAACTAAAAATTAGACATTTCCACAGTAAATGAAGTTAGAGGAAACATATTATTTATCAAATAATTTATTAATATAACAAAAAGAGAGGAAAACAACAAAACAAATTAAGCAGTATTATTATAGAGTTAAAAACCAGGAAACTTTTTTTTTTCTCTACACATATAAATATTTAATATTTTTTTTACCTGTAGCTTGGTACTGGATATCCTTGTGCGACACAGGGTAGTGTGACGTCATCACCTACTTTAACTTGTTTGGTAGAGTGCTTCTCAACAGTGATGCGTGGTTGTGTGCTCCCCTTGGACTCTATATATGACATTATACATGACATGCGTGTTTACTATTTATATATGTATACACACTGCGAAATATTTTATAATAATGTTTATAAATAATATATTATATCAAGAATTACTGTGAATAATTACTAATTTCAATATCATCATTTTGTGAAGCTTTATCTAAAAATAAAATAAAAATATGTACGTGGGGGTCTTTTGACTTTTATTTTACTTTTTAGTTGCATGTCATATACGATGGTCATGCGAACTTGAATAATGAATTACACTATCCTCCATACAGATCTTCTGAATTTTGGGGGAAAAAAACTTACATTTTTAAAATATATATTAAAATCAATAATGATTTAACATTTATTATTATTATTTATTTATAAATTTTAAAAAAAACATTTATAATTGTATATTTTATTTTTAAATTTGCTAGATTTTCCAAAATGACGTAAATAAAAAAAAAACTTTTTAATGAAACAAAATTGTCAAAAATATATACATAATATATCATAATAAGTATAAGTTTAACAAAGTAAGTTATGAAATATAAATTAATGAGCATTGTGCCTTTAAGCATGCACCATATAATAAGATAAAGTTTTTGGCTTGAGCGTTTCGTTTTGTGTTGCGTGTCACGCAAAAGTTTAAGTATGTAAATAAATTATTGAAATGTTTTAGAGGTTATAGTGAGAAGAGATAAATGTAAATATTTTATTTAATACTTTAATTAATAAATAATTCGAATTAATTTGATGTAATTAAAATTTTAAACCTTTCCATTATAACATTTTACGAGATTACATACTGTAGTATGAAAGTTACTTCCTTCTCTCTCTCTCTCTCTCTCTCTCTCTCACTCACTCACTCCTATTGTACTGTATAAACTCATTAGATTTTTGATAAGGATTTATCTTCAATTAAATTTTTTATGGTAAATCATTTTGAAATTTTAACCATTGAAAATTATATTTTATTAAATTTTCTGTGCTGAGCTTGAAAATGATACGTAAAAAAAGAAAAAGCAATAAAAAAAAACATATATGTATACAAAAGCTAATATAGGATATTATATGGTCATGTTATTACTTTAAATTCTCATAAAAACAGCTTGTGTATGTTGAAGTTCCAACGGTAAAGCGTTAAAATAATAAATTTGTAGTTTTGCTTTGGTTTTACTATTGCGTCATTAAAATTGCATGTATCCTGCAGGGTATGCAATTTGTCGGACATTGTAATAACTCGTATGTATGTTATGTGCTATATGGCATGAAAAATAGATGAAATGAAATAAAATTGTGATATAACCTATTAACTGTATAAAATTATATTTAGTGATTCTTCTTATAAGGCTCGTTAATTTTTTTTTCCCTAAGAAAATTGATGCGTTGATTGTATAAGTATTTTAATGCACTATAATTGATTATGTAACAGATCTATATAATAAGGTAATTAATTTATGATTTACCTGTAATTATAATACGTCCAGGATAAGCACTAGCTTGTACTTCTCCAGTTAAACGATGAACAGTACGACAAGCATAGCTCTTATAACCATCGCTGGGTCCAGCATTGTAAATGTAGAGGTCCCCACTTGCTAACACTGCGTACTTGCCGCCTGAAGCAAACATGCATACATACATACAGTACATATCATGTACCATCCATACATTTAATATTACATACAGTTCATACATTACATTGTATATATAGTCTCTACTATCTAGGGTAATAACTATGTAACATATACGCACTGCGCCTCCAGGGGTAAGAACTTATTAGCTTTACATATGAATTTTTTTTTTTTTTTTTTGTGAATATCTTTATATCTATGCAAGTATTTTTTTTATCCTGCTACTCATGAATACATTAAAAAAAAGGAAGGCAACACACAAAGACGGGGAAAAAAACTATACAAAAAAACTCATGCTATATACTTAATTACGAGAAAACACTTTTTTACAAAGTTTTTGGATGTACTGCCTGAGTATGAAAGGAAAAGAAAAATATATTCACGAAGTTATATATATATTATAAAATATATATGCCTATTCATTTAAATGTTTTTTTGTTTTATTTGAAAATGTAATTGCAATAGCAAAGTGATAAGGGACATGAAAATACTCTCAAAGGGTTAAGCTTTTGGATGTTTTACAGTTATTGCTGTTAAATATATATATATATAAAAGTTTTTAGCTAAAATGTATTACAGAGGGATTTGAAGGTTTGTAAGTTGGGGCTTTATACACAAAATAATACACTTTTTTAACCAACTGAAAGAAAAATGGTTCTTACGTTTTTTTAAAAATCGTATTGCTACAACTTTTTTTATATATGTACAGTACAGTACGTATTGTATTATACAACACAATTTTTTTTTTCATATAAAAGGGAATAGCTACATTTTAGCTTATTAACTTTACAACTTCGTTACCCATGAAAAAAAAATAGAACCATAAAAATAATATTCATAGTTATAACTATATCATATACATTCACATTCCTTTTTTAGTAAACGAAATAAAAAATCATAATAATAAAAATTTTATTGTGAAACAGGATACTTTATTTTTAGTATCGAATGGTATTTCTTTCATAAAATCATGATTTTTTTAATACAATGTATAAATATTACAACTTTTTATTGTAAAAAAAGACTTAATTTTTAAAGAATGGCTAAGCTAGCTGTTAGAACGAAAAAATTGCAAAATAGAGGATTAAGTAATATTGTATTGATTTTATAGCAGCTTCAAGAATTTATATATATATATATATATATATATATAAATTACCGATAAAATATTTACACGTCACAGCTGGATGCAATGGCAAAGAAGAGCTGATAATAGTATTCATCAGGATATTGAATTTGTTTGGCTCTATAAGAGAATTTAATATTTTTCTCCAAATCAAAAGTTATTTTCTATAATTTTTTTTCTGTACTAAAACTGGTACTATTCAATACATCTGTCAAGTTTCTTTATGTTTTAATCCATATAAAGTTCCTTTAGCTATAAAAATATTTTCTTTTAATTTAATTATATACAGTATAATACAATAATCCATATCATGAACTATGCATAATATTGATTTTAAATAACAAACAAAAGTATAATGGAAAAAAATATATAATAAATATTTTAAATGTACTGACAAAATTTCTTTTACTTACCGGTGTCTGTGTTTGGATATATATTGACTGCACCATCTTGGATCCATGATGTCACCATTACATATTCAGCAACATAACTTGGTACTTGACACCTGCAAAATACCCAACCACACACCACGTATTATAATAAATAAGAAAGTCACACGTTGTGTGCATTGCAAAGTTAATAAATAGCAAATCGCGTACAAACTTTACCGTACGTTTATATTCAATAGTTTTGCATATTTTGTTATAAAATTACGTGTACCTTGGGACACAAAGTTTCTAGATTTATTCAATAAAACTTTTACGTTGTATAAGATTTTCTTTCAAGGTTTTGTATAAAAAAAAAAAAAAAAAAGTATCCTATTTAAAGTATATACTTAAACATTTTTTTCTTGATGTATAGTACTTACTTTTAAAAGTTATATCGTAAAAAAAAAAAGATGTACAGAGCAAAAAAGTGACTATAAAATGGAAACTCTAGCAGTTAAAAATACATTTTAGCTGTGAATAAATTGATAAGACTTTCTTTCTTACCTTATATGTATATTAAATTTGAAATATAATATTTTTCATCTTGAAACAAAAATATATTGCTATAGTTATTCAAGTAAATATTTAAAAATATATAAATAACCGTAAGTTTCTAATAAATATCCTTGATGTTTTTTTCTATATATTTTTTAAAGAGAAAACAAGTGCCAAAAACCAAGACTTTAAGATACTAAGGGATTTCAAGACAACATAGTCATAGGAAATGTAAGTGTTTTCCCTTTTACTTGAACTTTTTTTTATAACAACCTAGCCTTATGTTTCTCTTGAGATAATTTTAAAAGTCATGTTTTAAGTCTTATCAAAAAAAAAAAAAAAAAAAAAAAAAAAAAAAACTGCTGTTTTATTGTATTTTGAATTGCGTTAACATTTATATTTCCGAGGAAAGAAGTTGTAAACGTTTGTTTGTAGAATTGAGATGTATATTTATGGTTTTGAGAATGTAAAATAAAAAAGTAGATATAAACCTGAGGACAGCTGTGTTACCACTGATGACGTATTCATCGTACACCTGTACTTCGTACTGCTGCCGCACCACTGCAACATAAATAAACTTCAATTGTTTTTGTGCTATACTATTGAGGTAAAATGTTAAGGAAATAACTGGTAATAAATGTTGAGAAGAATTTTATGTAAATAAATAAATTAAAAGTCCTTATTTTAAATTTCTTTCTTTTCTTTTCTTTTCTTTTTTTTTTTTTTTTTTTTTTTTTATTATTATTATTATTTAGAAAGTTTAAATAGCATTACAAAAATCATGCGTAGTTAGGCACAGTATAATAAAATAGGTAAAAAATTCTTCCCATATGGTTTCTAAAAATGATAAAATACACATAATTCAGCAAGGTAAGTAAAAGTACCGTATAATGCAGATTTTAGCCCCTGTAAGTTCTGCAACCCGTTGGTCATAAATACCCAACTGGTTGCAGAACTTAAAGGGGCTCTAGAAAATGGCTGGTGGCTTTGTACAAAATAAAACAAAAATAAGAAGAAAAAAGAGAGCGATAAAAAAAATATGAATGAATGAATTTTTATATTCAAATTGTATCAGGATTAATAAAAAAAAATTTCCAGCCTTGTGGTAGAAATTTTTCATTAAAAAACAGTGTTTTAAATAAGACTATTAGATTAAAACTATCTCTTGGGATTAATTTAGCTTTCGTCCTTAAAAATTAATTTTTATAATTCAGCAACAAACGAGCAATTTAGAAAAAGGATTTAAGTCTTATATTAAACTACAAATAAACAGCTTTTGAAAAGTTGTTAAATCGGTTTTTTGTATTCATTTATCACGTTTACCATTCATTACCACGACTAAACAATAATTTTTCATTAAAAAGAAACATACAATGATTTCTTTTATACCATTCCGATGACAGTATTGTGATCAACTTATGCTATTAATAAAAATTATAGATTTCTATGGTAATAAAAAAAATCTAAGGAAGGAGGGGGAAGAGGATTCAGATAAATTCATTTTGAAAATTTGCTTTAACACAGTCATGGAGTATCGGTATCGACTGCGATACGATATTCGATACTATACCGATACTTTTATCGTATCGGTATCGTATCGGGGCCTTTTTTAAACTCAGTATCGAATATCGGTATCGGTCACCGATATCAGCAAAATATCGTTGAATTTCGATACTTTTTTTCGATACTTTGAGACTTTTGCTCTCTCATAAAATAAAAGTAAAAATACAAAAAAAAAAAAAAAAAAAAAAATGAAGCAACGAGAACATTCCATTAGTGATTACTGATTATCTATCTTTCGTACTTGGACAATAAAATTCACTCCTTTATTTTTCATTGTGCTATAACAACAGGGTAGGGCGCCGTGCACAGTATTTTTATTTTATACTTTTTATAAAGCCACCAGGTAAAAAGTATTTTTTTTTATTTTACATACAATAAAAATAAAGAAAACGGTGTTAAAACTTTTTTCTTCTTTTTATGAAAAAAAAAAAAAAAAAAGAGCGATCGACTGTCGCCAAGTTTCTGAGAATTCCGTCGTGTGGTCGTACAGTACTATCTATGATCTCTCCTAATGACTAAAGCGCCGGTAGAAATCACAATAAAATATAGTCAATGATTGACATTTTCAATCACTGCAATTGTATATAAATTCAATGCATTACACATTACAAAAGATGTAGCATACTTCCGTTAATGTCTTTGTACAAATTTTTTACAAGGTTAAATTTTTAAAAAGTTTACAAAATCAAAGGATTTTTACGACCAGAGGGGAATTTTGGACTTTAACCCTTTTGTTTTAGCGGGGATGATTTGAGCCAATAAAATAAATACGAAAGCTAATGATACCTGTTTACTTTAGCAAATTTAAAAAATACCATGAAAAAAAATTAAATTTATTAAATATTTGAAAATTACTTCTATACGAAATAAAGAAATTGCTAATTTGTAAATAATTAACAAAAGTGCTTGGAAACAGTAGAGGATATTCTAATCGTATAATTTCATTAAACGAATGAAATATATATATTTTTTAAATCTACTATAATTTTTTTAGTCATTTTAGTTTAACAAACGAACATTAGAAAAAAATAAATAAATAAGTGAGTAAATAAGTAAATAAATGAATAAATAAATAAATAAATAAATAAATAAATAAATAAATAAATAAATAAATAAATAAATAAATAAATAAATAAATAAATAAATAAATAAATAAATAAATAAATAATAAATGTGGCAAAAATATGCATGGATTTTATGATACCAATTTTGAATTTATGTCTCAAAGGTGGGGAAAAAAAAAGAAATTTATAGTGCAATATTTATTGTATGAGATATAGCAAAAATATCGAAAAAGTATCGGAAAATATCGGTATCGTATCGGTATCGTATCGGAACAAATTTTTTTGAGCAGTATCGTATCGGTATCGGTATCGGGAAAATTTAAAAATATCGGTATCGTATCGGTATCGAAAATTTCGGTATCGACTCCATGACTGCTTTAACATAATATGCCATTCAAACCAACGATAGGCATGATAATATAATACCCATCATACTCAACGTTCTTGACACCTGCTTTATATGAGACTATTAATGATAGTACGCAAAGAAAATGCGGAACGAGAGTGGGAGAGAGAGAGAGAGAGAGAGAGAGAGAGAGAGAGAGAGAGAGAGAGAGAGAGAGAGAGAGAGAGAGAGAGAGAGAGAGAGAGAGAGAGAGAGAGAGAGAGAGAGAGAGAGAGAGAGAGAGAGAGAGAGAGAGAGAGAGAGAGAGAGAGAGAGAGAGAGAGAGAGAGAGAACTTTGGTAGTGAAACTTAATCGAAAATCAATAATATTAGCTGCTAAATTTGCCTGATATTAATTATTTGAATATTTTCCATTGTTAGTTAGGTATAATAATAAATTTTAGAAAAACAAACATTATTTTGTGGGTATGGATTTGACAAGAGAATTTATAATATTATATATAATTTTAGCTTTTAATAAATAAAACAACCTATTCAGATTTTATACTAAAAAATAAAAAAAAACGTGTAATGAGAAAATTATTGTGTATTTTATGCCATATTTTATACAAAAATATGAGGCAAAAACTAGCATAGCTCTTTTTTATTTCCAACAACGGTGAAAAAAAAAAGTTGATATTTTATGCATGCTCTTTTATATGAGAAAAACGTACAGAAAGTACAGTTTTTTTTTTTTAAACAAAAAAAATGTTTTCTTGTACACAGAGCTTTACCATATATATTGAAATTTTTTGCCTTCAAAAGTAAATAAAATTTTAAGCTGTAAAACAAAAACAGTATATTTAGTTGTTTTTCTTTTTTAAACGTATGAAAGATTTAATTAAAGTATACAAAATTATTTTATAGCAAGAAATTCTATGAATTACCGTACAATAATATTCTTTTCTTATATTGTTATTATCATTAATTTTTGTTAACTCACTTTATTTTTATGTGTATGTAAATATAAAAGAAAAAACTATGATATTGCAAATGATAACTATAATAATAAATATGAACCCGTGACTTCGGATTTCTGTCTATAAGAGTCAACTGAAACCCTAATATTTAATAGTAATACTAAAGTAAAAGTTTTATGTTATTTTTTTTATTGCACGGAATAAAATACTACTAATATAATGGCAGATACATAAATCCTGTAAATTTCAATAGGTAATCATTAGCCTGGAACATATATCAATACCTGTGCTAGGTTAATCATAATAATTAATGGCTTTTATTGGGCAAAATCAGGCTTATGTTTAACAAATGTTATGTTTAGTTAAATTGCAGTATTCATGTACCTGCCATTAGCAGAAGTAATTTTTTTCTTGTAGTTTTAACAATTTGTATGGGTTTATTTGTCACATTTCAAACTTTAGAACTTAAAAAGTTTTTTTTTTCTTTTTCTTTTTTACTATTTACCATTTACGATACACGTTGTATGTGTTATTGCACTGGTTGCATAATCTGTTCGAGGCTGTAGGCACAAAAGTGGGGGAGTGTTACATATCGTACACACCCTCTGGCTGAAGTTTTGTCGGCACCTGTTGCCTGCATGTATCACCGTAGTTTTTAACGTCTCCTATACTCTAAGCGCGTCTTCAAATAAAAAAAAAAAGTTATAGCAGAAGCTAAAAGTAAGTAAGTCGAGATGCGACATGGGAATAGAATAATTCAAGACAGAGAATCTTATCGATCCTATATTTCTACATATTATATTTTATTTATTATTATTATATAATCATTATTATACTATTACTTTCTTTCCCCTTGATATTTTTTCAAATTATTTTAATACGATAAATAAGTAGTTTCAAGCTAGTTATCACATTGCTGAGTATATATATATATAGTGAGAAAATTTAATCTCTTTAGAGTTATTAATTTCAATAATTATACTAACTTTGTGCTTTGTCATCAAACAAGGTCAAAATCATTATTTAAAAATTGGCTTCAAATAATATCAACAGTAAAATTCTTGGAATTTTAACTTAATAATTTGTCAATTATCAAAATTACAAAAAATTGTTTATATAAGGATGTTAAAAAGGAAAAAAAATTCAATTATTCTGTAAAATTACAAAGCGCGTATACTTTGAATAAAAATAATGATGATTTGTAATAATTTGCTATTCACAATGTCAGAAATAAAAATGTTTACGTACCTCGTTATAATAATTTAGGTTTGTTATACAGTACTTTATTTTTCCTATTCATCCATGATTCAAAATAATAATAATAATAAAAATACAAGTTTGCAAGAAAAATTTGGTGACACGAACGTGGAAAATAAAAAATTTGTATTTCATCGACATGTAAATTAAAATCTCATTTATAAAATAATACATAATTCATGAAGATTTTTAAAATATGTATAAAGTAAAGTCTTTTTTTTTATCTACCAGTACTTATTTTCTAAAGATATTCCATAATAGCATATTTTTTTTTCAATTTTAAAATTAATAATAAATACGTATATTCAAATTTTCTTTATAAACTTTTATTAAATTTAAAAAATTCAGATTTCTAAAAGACACGTTTATATTTAAGTTATATGAACCATTTTGATATAATGGTCATGAAAAAAGTTTGCCAAATGGCCTAAAAATCAATATTTTATGGATTAATCTTAAAGTTAAACAATATTCCCTACCTTTAGTAATACATATTACTCCTACCCACCACCAAAGTCCCTTAGCTTTTCTTTCTATATAATCTTTAATATGAAAACGGCTTATAATATGAAGCGTTGCTGAAGAAGCCAGCTATACATAGAGATCTTTACTTTAGCTTTTGTGTATTGTTGGAATCCAGACTCTTGTATATAAGACAGGAATTCCACCCAAGTTAAGACAGAGAAAGCTAATAGCTTTGTATAGACAAAAAATTGGAACAAAGGATTAATCTATTATCCTTTAGATATATATATATATATATATATATATATATATATATATATATATATATATATATATATATATATCTATATATATATATATATATCTATATATATATATATATATATATATATATATATATATATATATATATATATATGTATATGTATATATATAATAGTTTTCATAATACTTTTACTCATGATAAGATTGACTACCTTTTAAAACAACAAAAATATATTTTATATATATAGAGAGAGTAAGCTATGAAACGTTCATTTCAACGTAATGAACATACACACACAATGCTATTGGTATAAATATAAATTACTATCCCAATCAATAATCATTCTCTCTCTTTTCTCTCGCTTTGCCTCTCTCTCTCTCTCTCTCTCTCTCGATATATATATATATATATTATATATATATATATATATATATATATATATATATATATATATATATATATATATATATATATATATATATATATATATATATCTTCATGAAGCAGAAGAGGTTTTTTGTTTGTTTTTAAATCAATTGTAATTCTTTCTAATTGTTAATGTATCAATTAAGAGCTTTTAAAGTGTCTTACAAAACAAGTTTTTTATCACAAAAATAAATGAAATAAAGATTTAATACAAGATTTTTTTTTTTTTTTTAGCTAATTTAACAAAGTGTAAAATGAAAATTTAATCATGATTTTCATGTATTTATTTGATTATTTATTCATTCATTCATTGATTTATTATTATTATATATAGACAAATGTTATATTTGAAGTAAATTAAAAATGTCTGACCTGCACGGACGTGAACGTCTCTGCTGAGTACCTCACCAAGTTGATTGCGTGCACGACATCGGTACAACGCCGTGTGAACATCGTGACGGTATCGCTCTGCTGGGAAAGGTGGAAACTCTAGAGTTCCGTTGGCATGCACGCGTCTTAATTGAGGTATGGGAAGAGCAGGACTTCCATCTGCTAAACTCCACTCTACCCTTGGTGCAGGACTTCCGTGCGCGGAGCAGTCCACGCGTCCTCCTGAACTGTTGGAGAATTCGACTCGCGTGGGAGGCTCCAGAGAGAACAGAGGTCCTTGCTGCTCCAGCGCACTTGCCGCACACCACACTAAAAACACATCACAAACTTTTCTATTACAACTTTTACTCATTAGCAAAACCTTCTCTTAATATAACTTTGAGAAGTAACTTTACATAATTTTTTTTTTTTTTTTTTTTTTTTTAGTAATACTTTTAAAACATAATATAATATGATACATCATGCTAAAAAAAGAGAGATAGAGATAAAAAAAAAAAGGACTGGCATATTTTTTTCTCATACAATAATATTTTTTATGTTAGTTTCTTGTTTCTATGTAACGTTGAAATGTTTTTGAGCATATATATATATAAAAAAAAAAATAAAAAAAAAACTCAAACAAAAAAGTTGTCGAGATAAAAACAAAAAGTTGAATGATATTGCGTTAGTTTATACAGCTGTTGAGTACTCTGCAGATATCTCTTTTCTCTTTTGCTGAAATTCAATATTTCTATATACTACCATTGCTAAAGTTATAACAACATAACTTTTTTTTAATAAAAGCAATTCTTTTCTCTTTTATCGTAACAATACACACAACAACATGATTGTATTTCTGTTAAATAATGAAATTCTTGTCCACTGATATTATTATTTTATCCATTGAAAATTGATTTATTCTTTTATAATTTAATATTAAGAGCTATAAATTTTGTTGTACAGTATAAATGTATGTAAAATTTGATTATTATTTTAAAAATTAAATGTACGTGACATTAAAATTTTATTCTTTACAAAAGAATGTCCGACGGGGTGCATAACTATTAGGATACATGTCAGAATCAAATTTGACATCCCTATTCAACGACGAAATAATAAAATATTACTGTTAGAACATGTATTTAGAAAGATGTCCTAAAGCTGTATTATTTACAACATAACACATGATCGATTGGTTGCATTTGATTGGCTAGTGCTACAGGCAGTGATTTTGAGATAAAAAAAAATGACATGAGTTTGACATGTAAATATGATTATATAATTTATATTATATGTTAAATCTTATATTCTTCTTCTTCTTAGATGAAAATAAAAGATAATTAAAAATACATTAAGAATACAAAACTTCAATCAAAATATCAATTAACGTACTTAAATTTTGGTAATAATTGTCAATTAAGTTTTATGCAGGCTAAATTAAGGTTTAATAATAATAATATTGATTTATTGAGCAAGAAAATTTTACAGACCATATACAGTCATGTTACAAAACATTGAAATTGCTCAAAAGGATAACTAAAAAGGCAAAGTATGTTTGGGCCCACTTATATATTCGTTCTCTCTTATTATGCACTCACTGGTCTATATCATAATTCATTAAATTTATGCACTTTATAAGTATAATCACATTCAAACTTCTATTTCAGCTGTTACAAACTACAGCAGCAAACTTCATAATACACTCTAATATTTATTAAACTCCATAATTACAAAGTTTACTAACGTACGTAGGAAAGCTTACTAATTTTTAGGTAAATATTTTTGAGACATGTTATAAAATTGAAAGTACTATAATATATAACATTTCATTCTACCCTAATATAAAACAATACACACAAAAAAAATTTCAATACTTTATCTTTAACTATTACTATAAATTTATATAAAAAAAAATCTTGACATAATATTCTAAGCACATATAAAATTTATATAATATAAAACATTATGAAAATCCTATTTGGAATTCCTTGCAGAAGAATATTTCATAACTCAATTTATAAACATTAGTTTAAAAAAAACATACATATAAAAAAAATTTGAAAAGAGGGAGAAAAAAGGAAATTGAGAAGACTGTATGTATGTATGTATGTGTGTGTGTGTGTGTGTGTGTATATATATATATATATATATATATATATATATATATATATATATATATATATATACACACACACATATATATAAGTATTAAAGTTTAATATGTATAGTAGTATGTGACGTCAGACTACTAGAGAAATTTGTAAGTGTACAATGCTATATGTGTAGTGTATGTGTATTTGAGCAGATGACGGGAGTATGGGCGTGAGGAGAATGGAGATGCTCTCTCTCTCTCTCTCTCTCTCTCTCTCTCTCTCTCTCTCTCTCTCTCTCTCTCTCTCTCTCTCTCTCTCTCTCTCTCTCTCTGTTTCTTTACTTTGGCTGAGAAAACTTTGCGTTCGTATATACATACTAGTTCGTAGTTTACTTCTCTCGTTCATATTCCTCTTGCTTTTTTTTTTTTTTTTTTCTTGAGGTCGACCAACTTCTTGGCGCCCTATACACAAACTTACTCTAAAGCTATGAATGAATTTATATCTCCCTCAAGACAAAAAAAAAAACCAACTAAATGTTCTTGAATACACAAAACGATTGTAGTAAAATATACTATTAAATAAACTTAAAACTTCTTATTTATTTTGTAAAGTATACAAAATTGTTGTTTTTTCAAAGATGAAATTTATTATTCTTATATAATACTTAGTGATTTGTACGTACATGTATATATATATATATATATATATATATATATATATATATATATACACACATTATACACACATACACACACAATCTTGAATATAAATTAGTTCTATTAAGTATGACCTACTAAAATAGTATACTTTATAATAGATATACTGTATATATTTTAATTTAGCATTTAACATTCCAACATTGCTTGAAGGCGCTTAAAAAAGTTTTGATCTTTAAAAAAAATTGATAATTTTTAATTCTACTTAAATTACTTTTTTATTTCCAATTTTTAAGTAATTCATCTACCCCTATTTGTGACTTCTATGTCATTCTTATTTATTCTACCTTAATATTTTCTCTGTGAAATGCTTACTCGGCAAATTGAATTTTTTCTGTACAGAGGATACATGCTGTCATAAAAAAGGAAAAAGAGGGAAAGAAAGAAAAAGAAAGAAAGAAAGAAAGAAAGAAAGAAAGAAGAGCTTTCTGCTACTTCTGCTTTTGTGATTCATTTCAAACAAAAGAGAGTAGCAGAAAGAAAGAAGATTTGAAAAATATATTTTGATCATTTAGAAACGTAGCAAGAAAACGCATTGAATTTATATTCATATACCGTATTTTTATTCCAAAATTTGATAAGAAAGTTTTTGTTATTACTAACAAAGTTAAGAATATATATAAAATGTAATTTTTGTTTATTACCATGCCTAGTTTTATTATTTTATGTGTAATATGTTTGTAAGCAGAGTTAAAAAAAAAACATTTTTCTTTACAATTTTGAAGATGAAAATAATACTTAAAATAATACATCATTTGGTGAACTACTTGGCAAGCAAAGTCCGTATGCATCTCATTTCCATTTTGTGACGTTCTTGCATGTTTTAATTGGCTGTCTGGGCAAAACCTTACAGCGTTTTCTAACCCAGGATTGTAGCGTAGCTAGCTAGACACTTGAGATGAAGAGAGTGTAAGAGAGAAAGAAAGATTGTGTGTAAAAGAGAAAGAGAGAGAGAGAGTATTTTATATGGACAGCTATATCATCTCATTTTATGTATACTATAAGCTAGAAAAAGGATTCTATATAAGGTCGAGCGCAAAAGTATGCAACTCTCTGGGGGCGCTTCTTGTTGTTACAAACTTTCAAAGTTGTGGTGGAACTAAGGCCGGCATTTGACCCGGGGGCCTAAAGATGAACTTTGTCTTTCCTCCTTTCCTCTCTCTTCTTACTCTTCCAATAGTATTTCCATAAGAGACGACATGCCACACTATTTTTTTCCCATCTTCAATGTCGACTCTTTTTCTTCTTCTTCTTATTTTTATTTTTTTACTCTCTCTTTGCAAACGTTTGAAGTATATTATACACAATCGGTTCATGCATGTATAACAGATGAGGGAATAAATTCTGTCATCATAAAGATGATGACAGAACACCGTATATATCTTTTTATATATTTTGTATATAAAGCAGAGAGGAAGCAAAAAAGGAAATAGAAAAAGAAAATTCCTTTGGGGTATTATGAAGAAGTATTCGTATTTCTGAACAAGGCTTCTACGTTATATAATAGATGATATACAAAGAAATAAATGGATCAATGTGTATGATAAGATAAAGAATAAAAAAATCATTAAAAAAAATAGAAACAAAATTTGAATATTTGGTAAAAAGTGTAAAGAAAAACTTATTTTAAAATTTAAATATTCATGTATACCCTTCTTTTTTTATATAACCACTTTAAAAAAAATTGTCGCATTTACATGAAATTTATTGAAAAGCAACGAGGTAAAAAAATATATGCGTATTAAAATAAATATCATTCTTAATTAACAAATTGTCGTTATAATTTCATAATTTATATTATATATAATGTGCTACCTAAAGATAATATCACGATAAGGTAATGCTAATAAAAAAAAGGCAGAGTAGAAGGGGAATATAGAAACGAAGCGTATCGTTCATAAAGAGACAACGCCCTATTGCTGATGATCTCTGGTGTAGATGAGAATATAAATATGGAAGGTAAAAAAAAGTTAGAGAGAGAGTACGAGAGAATTAAACATGCAGACTGGCAGCACAAGTTTCATTAGGCTTTCAGTGTAAATAGATTATTAATAAACCTCAGAGCTAATAATGGGGCAGTTCATATTTCATTCAAATGTTAGTTTAGAGAAACTGAGTGAGTGAGAGGTACCGAGAGAGAGAGAGAGAGAGAGAGAGAGAGAGAGAGAGAGAGAGAGAGAGAGAGAGAGAGAGAGAGAGAGAGAGAGAGAGAGAGAGAGAGAGAGAGAGAGAGAGAGAGAGAGAGTATAGGGGGTAATGAAGGAGGGCAAGAGGAGGTGCTACTGCTGCTGATGTTTGTGTGTATTTTACGCAGCGTAGTTGAGAGTAGGGTGTGTCAAATGATGATGATGATTCACCATATGAATTTTAATTACTTAAAAACTATGTCAAACCTAACTTCTCTTTAAAACGTGTATTGAAATATATACACAAACTTTAAATTATTAAATAAGTATATCAGATTGATATTGTATACAGAAAATATTGCAATTTTAGTTAATGTGATGTTTATTACTTTTTTTTCTCTCTAGTGTAGATATATATAAATATAAAAGAAACCTATTTTATGATTATACTGGCGCTTATAGTGTAACGAGCGCCGTGGCGCATATACACATACATATATTATACTACCCATCCGTCAATCAATGCTGCTAAGATAGGGGAAGTTTATAAGGAAAAAGAGGGGTATGTATATTTAAAAAGGGTGGTGGTATATTGGTGGGGAGTCAGGTGAGTCTCTCGCTTGCAAAACTACACCTCCTTCCCCCAAAACACCACCCCTTAACTCAGAGTGAGCTTCTACACTAGGAGAGAATAATCAATGCGGACACATTCAGTTGCCGTAGAGCCGGCTACAAAGACCACACACACGCATGTGAGACTAGCTCAACCCCTTTACCATTATGCGAGCAAACGAGAGAAAGAGAAAGCGTTTCATGGGGTGGGGTGGTGGGTGTGAGGAGGTGATGGTACTACTGGCTAACACACCCGGATATTTTTATTTGCTTTTTTTTTTTTTTTTTTTTTTTCATGATGTCACAAAATAAAAATCTACGATGGTTTCATTGTATTTTTTTTAGTATGTTTATATCATATAAAATATTTTATACTAACCAAAAATAATCAGTAGAACCTTTGCCAAAAAGGATTTTTTTTATGCTATTTCAATTGTGTTCCTTATGTAATTTTAACCTCAATCTAACTACAAGAATTATAATTTTCTATTAAAATTTATAAAGCGTGACGATCATAACTGTTAAAAATTAGATTGGCATTAATACCGTTACGTAAAAACAAAAGTTTTTTTAATGTCACTTTGAAAACTTTGCCATTTAGATTACTATATATATATATATATATATATATATATATATATATATATATATATATATATATATATATATATATATATATATATATATATATATATATATATATATATGTGTGTGTGTGTGTGTGTGTGTGTGTGTTTGCAAAATTGTTGTATTTTATTTCAATTTGCGTAGCAAAAAAATCGTTTATAAAAAAGTACTTCGAGTTTGCAATATGATATAATTCTCTCAACTAAAAATTTACATAATGCATAAAATGCTCGATTTAACGGTAAAAACTTTCCATAAATACATACGTATATAACTTTGGCAAACTCTATTAGTATTCATATGTAAAATAAATGCCATGAAAATACTATATTGAATAGACATGTAGAAGTACGAACTTTAACTTGTAAATTAAAATGAAAAAAGATTTTCACCCTGTCATCATAAACGCAGATAAAAGGGAAGATTTTTTTTAAAGCTGATATTAATCCCAAATAATTAGCAAGAATACAAAAAAGAGGAAGCGAAAAATGCAAATTAAGCGTATTTTCTTTTTATATTACAAAGCTTTAAATATTTTAAATGAATTCACTTACACGTTACTAACAGCTAAAAGCGCGCTGAAATGAAAAAAACGTAGAGTTAAGCATTAATTCTAACACTGTCTTATAGAAGTATTAAAATTTATATTATTGCATTTTTTTTTATTATTATTATTATTTCTTTTTACTAAAATTTTACCTTTGGTGTAAAAAAGATAGCTTTATGTACATCAATAATATTATTAAAAATACATACCAAAATTATTCTTATAATGTTAAATAAAAATATTTTTATTAATTAATAACTATATTAAGGCTTTGTGAGAGCTTGACAGCCTTATTTTAGAAAAAGAAAAAAATGAACACAACATTACATGAGAATATTACAGATTAAAAGATTAGAAATATGTCACATTTTATAAATCAGAATTAGGTCTTAAGATAAAAAAAAAGTATATTTTTTTTAAAGACCTTAATCTTTTAATGAATTAATTGATTTTTTTTTTTTTTTTTAGACTTTTAAAATATTTTCAATCGTTATTTAATGTAATTTTGAATTTTTATTATATGATTTATAAGTAACATGCTTTAGTGGAAATTTTTATATATAGGCTCACTTGCTCTCTTCATAACTTAAAAAACATAATTAAAAATACTTTGTGCTCCAATATTCTCATTAAAATCTATATATATATATATATATATATATATATATATATATATATATATATATATATATATATATATATATATATATATATATATATAATCCTCATTTAAATGCTCGCGAAAAAGTATAAACTTTATTAAAATCGAACAATATTAAGTGCCTAGAAAAGACTTGTAATTTCTTAAATAACAGAACACATTTCAATGTGTTATAAAACATTTTAAATGCTTAAAAATTGTGAATTTTAATGGGTTATAAAATAAATAAATAACAAAGGTGAACCTCGAACACATCATATTCATTAACGCGTGAAGAAGAAAAAAATACGCCTTTCAAAGTTTTATTTTAACTTAAATATAAATATATTTTCGTAATATTTTGTCTTTTAATATTAAATATTAAGAATGAAAAAGGAAAAGAGAGTACATAAAAGTATAAAAAAAAAGTTATTATTTATAATATTCTCTCACCCATCTTTAATACAATGTGTGTAAGTATCAAATTTATTACTTAAAAAGGATATTACAGCGGAACTATATTTACATAGTAAATTATATCAAAAACTAAACCTTTTCTAAGATAAAATTTTTATAAAACAGTAAGACTAATTTATTGAGATTAAAGTAACTTTATATAATATTTTATATACTAAAAAAAAAAAGGATATTAAAATGTTTCAAAGTCCCTTAAAATGTAGTATATCTAAAAAGCTTGGTTGTAATTTTAGAGTATTAAAATGAGAAGAGAGAGAGAGAAAGCATATTATATAAAGTTTTGTATAGAAGTATATTTAAACAGCAAGACGCGATAGTACACGGTGACTGGAAGATTGTCTCATTTCATCTGCGCTCGTCTCAAATTGAACGCAATTGAGCTTGAGCAAAAGGAGTAACATAGCCCATTAAACATTCTACTCAGCTACTTTTACCGATTCAAGAAAGGACTTAAAAAGTTTTTTATTCCTCTTTTTTTTTTTTTTTTTTTTTTCTTTTTTTTTTTACTTTAAATTGTAAAATATACTCTATATTATACGAAACTTAACTTACAAGAGAACATTAATTTAAATTTGTCCTATACATAATGTACGTACATGTACATTTCATTATAAATTAAAAATAGAAAACAAACTATTTTAATGAAAGTAAATTTGAAATACATGTTTTATGTTATTTTTTTTCTTTCAAATTGATAACATTAAATTATTCTTAAAACTTTTAAATCACTTTTTCCCAAGCATTTTTTTTTTTTTTTTATAAAAATAAAAAATGGGAAAGTTTATTGGAAAAACAAAATTACCTTTTTATTCAAATATTTACTTCCTCTTAATCTAAAAATAAATTTAATAAAATACTGATAGCAATAAGTATTAAATCAAACATTGTATAGTGTATATTTATTTTACAATGTACAATACCGGAGATAAAATCAAAGCCTGGTACAAGAGAAAGAGAAGGTGTGAGTAAGGAAAATGAATGGTGAACGTGACATTACCTTCTAGTTTTTTTATAACCACGCTAAGCCCTGTACAGAAAAGGGTTGACACTCAAATCCTCCAATTTCCTGCTATATATCCTACTATCCATTCAAATGTAATTTACAATTGTAATATATTATTTAAATTTAATACAATTTAATGGTTTTATAATAATAATTCTAATTGCTTTTTTTTCTTTTTTTTTTTTCTTAAAGTTTAATTAAAAATAAACTTGAATTTAATGAAGTGACTTTTTATACTAAAAAGAAATGTAGTATCAAAACAAAACCAATAATTCAATTCTAAAATTAAAAAATAAAAAGTATATTTGAAACAGTTGCGTTATGAATAAATTTATTTTAGTTTATTTAGTTAAAAGGAAAACAACGTATAACAGCAAATAAAAGTTTTACTATCCATGGATGATGAAAAAAAAAATGATTACATTCACTGAAAGCTATGTAGCAAAGTATAATTTTATTTCAGTGCAGAAGAGAAGTTTATAATTCTCATCGAAAAGTGTATGTTAATGACATCGTTTGTCTGACATTTTGTTTTGTTCAGAGTAATTAGAGCTCTAGTATTTTTCAGTGCGCTAATATATTCATTATATCGTATGATTATATACATTTTTAAACAACACTGCTTTTTATGCTGGTTTTTCTCTATAAAAACTTGTCGTAACTACAGAAAAATATTGGGAGAGTTTGTTTTATACAGACCTCAAATGCTGTTTTTAATTATTTTTCTATATAAACAAAACCTTTTAACCTAAGGTTCAGTATATTTCTTTTGAACCTAAAACTACATACATTGATTGGCTTATTTTTGAAAACTCTATTTTTACTTTGCCTGCCTTTCGTTTGGTCAAAGTCTGTGAGAGTTGGCTTTAGTTCTAAGGTCAAAGTTTATATCATATTAAATGAATATAAGAGGGATAATTAACTTTTGATTGTGTGTATGTATATATGTATATATATATATATAATATATATTTACGAGTATATATATAAATATTATAATATAATAAATCTTTCGCATCACTGTAACCATAAGCCTGTTTTACAGAACTATAAACAATATTAGCATTAGTAATGTGTGGCTTATTTAGCAAACCTTAATAATATTCAAAAAATCCATTTTATACATAAGAATAAATAAAAAACCACGTATTTTATTTCTATAATAATAAATATTATATTAATACTGGATGAAAATAGGTTCAGAATATTCATTTATATTATTCTGTCATGTGTGAACCCGCATAAGTCGTTTACTGTTTATTTTTTTAAGGCGTTTGTTTGTATACTTATATGCCTCTAAACTACACGTCTACACACTATATGTGGTATCCTAAATTTATGTGACCCGCGCGACCATATAATATTTTATACAACGGGAGAAAAAAAAACATGAATGACGCACTACTTTTGTATTAAAAAATATATTTGAGGAGCAAGCACTCTATGTAATATTAAAATATGAATTTTTCAATATTTATACTAAAATATATGGAGGAAAAAAAACAACAGAATTTCATATTTTATACCATTATAATATCACTCCGATTTTTTTCACTGAAAGAGGAAAAATATATTTTATGTATTTGAAATTTTGTGAGTGAAAAATGAAATGAATGATATAATATCACATCACCTGTCAAAAATCCATTTGGATATATATATATATATATATATATATATATATATATATATATATATATATATATATATATATATATATATATATATATATATATATATATATATATATATATAATATTATATTATATTAAATCAGGTTTATATTATAGGCTCTCTTTTGCATATCTCATGTTTTATGTTTTCACTTTTTTTTATGAGTATGTATTATTATGCTTTCTTTCATTAGCAAAATAACAAAAGTTTTAAATAATTAAATATTTACACATTTTAAAAAAGAGACTTTTTGTAAAATATGTTTTACTCTAAATACTTGACTTTAAAAATTATGTATTACAACCATTTTAATTAGTAAAATAATATTATAAGTACACACAAAAGGTCATGTACACTTGAGTATTAAATATTACTTGTGTATATTATAATAATATGTTTGTATTATTATTGTACTATAAAATTTGTATTCGTTATGTGTATACTTAGAAAGTGCTATTTAATTATTACAAATATGAAGTTGAAGTGAGGATATAATTGACATCGTCACGCTGTCTTAATCATTTTATAAGTTAAATATACTAAAGAAGCGCAAGGTTGATAGCAAAGCGAACCAAGGAATGAACAAGTTGCTTTATAGTGCTTTATAGTTAGCGTACTCTGTGTATAGTAAAGTAAGGAAGGAAGGTGTGAATGACTTATTGTGTTTCACCCTTAAAACAATGCCAATGACACCAACGAGATCAACATTCAAAACTTTACATCCACTTTCAAGACTTACTTATAACGAAGAAAAAATTTAATTAAAAAAAAGACTATACTTTGAAGAGAGAGAGAGAGAGAAAGAGAGAGAAGTTGTATGAAATATATATATATGTATTTCCCAAAGTTTTAAATTAAAAAAAATATACACTCACATATTATTTTCACTTCATAAACTTGAAAAAAAACTTTGCATTTCTAAATAATAATAAAAAGAAAACTTATATTCAGTTGAATATTTTCTATAACTTTTAATAATTTTTCTGGCATTATAAGAACCATATTATATTTATTTATTAAATTTCTTTAGCATTTACTCATGATATACAAAATAGATATTCTACAGTATATTAAAAATATTTTTTACATAAAAAATATATATGCATGTATAAGTTTTATATTTTTATGGTATGAACACAATTATTATTCTTGTAAAAAGATATGACAATTTTATATTATATACAGTAGTTGTGTTTTATATATTTTTTGTTGTCACGATGTTGTATTATACAGTATGTAAAAATATATAAGATTGTGTTTATAGCTGGAGATGAATTTTAAGTTTGGCCCAGTCACAAAAATATTTGTCACGACGACAGACTGGTTGTCAGCTGTCAAGTACAGAGAACAAAATGTGCTGATTTTATGCTTGCTGTTGCATGAGAGAGAGTGAGAAGAGAGAGAGAGAGAGAGAGAGAGAGAGAGAGAGAGAGAGAGAGAGAGAGAGACGTCAACCGAAGCGCGACATATCTACCGCCAGGCAGGCAGGCAAGCATCCCCTACAAATACACAACGCACCAAAACCAAAGTTACAAAATACAGATATATATAAATATATTGAAAACCACCATAGTATATAGCACGTTCACAAAACTACAGTATCACATTGTGGTATTCATTGTCAAGATACTCTTGTGTACCAAACCTCAATAATGATGCGTACTTAATGCAGATATTTTGTATAATAATATACCATGATACACAATAGTATAATAAAAAATAATAATAAATAATAAAAAAAAACGCACATATTTAATTAAAATTAATTTTCTCTTGGTATACCTAAATATAATACTGAAATTTTATTATAAATTTATAATTTATTTCTTTAATTTTTACCTTAATTAATATAAACGTTTTAAAAGTTTATTTATTTTAATAATGGTACAATATGAATAAAATAGTGTATATTATATATGTCATGTCTTATATGATATATTTTATAAGTTTCATTAACAATATTGCTATATATGTACTTTTAAAAAAAAAGAGAAAGAGCGAGAGAGATGACAATTTATGTAATGAACTGTAGCAAAAAGTGTGTGAGAGAGAGAGAGAGAGAGAGAGAGAGAGAGAGAGAGAGAGAGAGAGAGAGAGAGAGAGAGAGAGAGAGAGAGAGAGAGAGAGAGAGAGAGAGAGAGAGAGAGGAGGGGGAGGGAACTTACAACGCTATGAAACATAAATCATCATTATAGTAGTTGGATACATTCTTCTTTCTCTCTATATTAATATTGTAAGGTTGAAACTGTAACAAGCAAGTTTGTTAAATATAAAATATTATAAAATAAAGTTAAGTCACAAGAAGAAGAGAGACACAAAACATGACTTATATAAAATAGCTTTATTTCTCGCTTGTAATGATGTTAAAAAGTTTTTACGAAAAAGTATGAAATTTTCTCTATTTTTTTCTCGTTCTCTCTCTCTCTCTCTCTCAATCTCTCTCTCTCTCTCTCTCTCTCTCTCTCTCTCTCTCTCTCTCTCTCTCTCTCTCCTCTCTCTCTCTCTCTCTCTCTCTTTCACAAGTGTAAGTGGAGAAAAGTAAGTTATCCAAGTGAAAAAAAAGTTTGCTTTCTTTAACGTACAGCAAATACAACATGGTGTATATCACATGGCTAAACAAGCAGATATATTAGAGTTTTCTATATAGAAAGTTAGTGGAAATAGCAAAGGTTCTCTTCAGCCTTACATCATAAAGAAGTAACTTGTCATAGCCGCAAGCTGGTTCACACTACACGTGAGTAAAATTCATATATATATTACATAGAGTATCTACGCAAGGTTATATCTGTGGACGTAAAACGTGATCAGAGCGAGATGTACCCAGGCAAATGCAAACTAACTCTAACCCCCCCCCCCCCACCTGCCCACTCGCCCGTCCATCCACTCTCTCTCTCTCTCTCTTTCTCTCTCGCATGCACACCATTGACGTAAAATGGTCCGATCTGCCTACCCTTTATAGTACCAGTGATGCCTCCCCATTCAACTAGACCAATCACAAAAGAGCTGCTTTCTCGCTCTCGCTTTTCTATATAAATGTATTATATATATATAACATTTAATTTATAACTTTTTACCTTTCTAATTTTACCGTAATATAAATATTGATAAGTTTTAATTAATAAATATTGGTTGTATATAAATATATACGATACGAAAAATAATCAAAAGTTTGAAACACTCTCTCTCTCTCTCTCTCTCTCTCTCTCTCTCAATATATATATTTTATATATAATATATATATATATATATATATATATATATATATATATTCCATTCTATAAAATGGTTAAAATTAGTTATGCATTATTGACGAAAAGCTTGATGAAAATGTACTGCAGCAATATTGTATAATGTTTTACTTTTTTTTTTTTTTTTTTTTTTTAGTGGGCACAATATTTTTTATTATTCATCCTCGAATGAATATTGTAAAAATATTATGTTATGTATATTTTAAAACTATATACATATATCCCAACTTTATTAAATTTTTATGTATATTTCATTTACAAAGATAAATTGTAAAATTAATATAATTCAAGCTAACATAAAAACTTTTTTAAACGTAAAAAAAAGTATATTATTTATTCAAACGAAAAGTTTTTTTCATTTTTAACCATAGAAACTGCCACTCTTATATTATATAATATACAAAATGTATAAAAATGAGAAGAACAAAAATCCTACTTTTCGCTTTTTAACGATGAAACCCGATTAATTAAAGATTCTCTCCAACCATCCATCTAAATATCGTTTAATGAGGGTGTTTTAAAACGCCTCAATCCGATGAGATTGCTGACTGTATAAGCTGAGTAGAAAAAAGTTCGACTTTTTTTTTTTTTTTAACGAAGGCCGCCATCATTAACTCCTGAAGCGTCGGCAACCTTGCCGAGCGTAGCGGACCAACTGGTTGCATAAAAGTTAAGGGGCTATCTTGTTTTTTATTTAGACAAGATTTGTTTTAAAACTTTTTTCCTTATTTATCATGCACTTAAAATTTTGTAAATTCATTTTATTATTATTATTATTATACATGTTAATCCTCAGTTAAAGTACAATAAATTTTTTTTTGAAAGTTTAACATACTCTTCAAAACTATCATTGATACGAGTACTTTTTTCATTGGAGTTTTGTGAAAAAATAATAATAAAAATATTATTATTATTATTATTGTAAGTAGAATTCTTTTGGTTCCTTTACTACAAAATTTCTTATTCATAAATAAGAAGTTTGCTCACTCACTCACACAAACTTTTGTAAACTAGTGTGGCACGCAGAAATGAATACAAAGAATGAAATATGAAAATTGAGATGTGTTTTTCTTTCTCTTTCTTTTGCTCTCTCTATGAAAGAGCGTTTTAAGTTGAGATATAGTTTTGAAGTAGGGAATAAGGAAGTTTTTTTTCCCCTCATCTTTATTACATATATCATTTCTTGATGTTAATTTTTTTTTAAGTTACACATTTTGAATGTTAATATTAACTTTTTCAAAGTCATAAATTATTATAGGACTTTAAGAAATGTGATATTATGAAATATTGATAAAGTAAAAAAAGGGAAGAAAATAAAAAGAAACGTAATAAATTATAGTTTGATATTTTTAGTATGTAAAAGAGTTTGTTAGCAGACACGTTACAAGAATATTATAATGAAATAGTTATTTACCTGCAGGAAGAAAAATGAAGGTCCACAACCATCCAGCATGTGTAGCAGATTTGAAATTCATTATATACTTCTCTCATTGCCCATTAATGTCTTATGTATTTTAAAAATTTTTGGGGATTTTTTTTTTTTTTTTTTTTTTTTTTTTTACTTCACACGTTCACATATATGTCCAAATATGATAGCACATGGAGTCTATGACTTGTCATGGTTGTGTGTTGGCATTGTGTGAGTGTGGTGTAGTAGTGCAGCAGCAGTATGCAGATGCAGCTAGTGAGTGACTGAGTGAGTGGTGCGGCGGGGTGCGAGAGAAGAAGCAACGAGCGAGGAGCACTCAACGGTAGGGCAGGCTGGATTGGTGCCGCCGGCCGGTGTGTGGTGTGCTGTGGTGGTGCGAGAAGCAAGAGCATGACCGAATAGAGGAGAACACAAAATCCTCCCTATTTTCTCTCCCTCTCTCTCTCTCCACTCATTTCTCTCTCACTCACTCACTCTCTCTCTCATATTCTCTCTCAATCTCTCTCCTACTCCACCGTACCAATCGATGATACTACCCCTTCGTTCTCTCTCACTCTCTCTCCATTTTCCAACCCCTACCCTGGCTGAGCAAGTGAATGGCCCCCACCTCTTTCTACCACTGCTATGTACTAGCAGCTAGCTTGGAGTACGCTGCCTGGCTGCTATAGTAACCAACAGTCCCAGGGATTAGGAGCAGCACCAGCAGTAGAAGCAAATGGACTAGTCCATTTGATATCATGAAAGGGGAGCAAAATTTATTTTTTTCCCTACTAGTAAAAGTGGATATCTTTATAATTTTCCATTCAATGTTAATATTTTTTCCTCAATATTATCCTATTCATATTTTCCTTTATTACGCTTTTATCCCACAGGGTATATTTTCACCAATAAGACAGAGATTGGAATAGAACTTATCATTGATTTTTATAGCGACAGTGAAATAAAAGGGAAGAGGGGAATGTCATTCAATTTTATCATTAATGAAAACAAGGGAGACTAAAAAATAATTAACACATTTAATTGATTTATTAAAAAATCACTGAAATTTCATACAATTAAGTGCAAACAAGTTCTATGTTGTATAAGTTTGATTTTCTCAATAAACTTCTGTCGGAAACTTTAGATATTTTTTTGGTAATTTTGATTCCAAAGAGGAAAGGATTATCTGTGTGTAGGTCGAGGTGGAGAACGTGTGCGAGAGTGAAATGTGTATAGATCGGTGTGGCTGTGGCGTAAAATTGTAGTTCGTTGACAAGAACGGTCTGTAGATGTCTCTAGCTGAGGTTCGATAAATCACCAAGCGAGAAAACATAGTGAGAGAGAGAACAGAGAAAGGAAAAAAAATTTAAAAAAGGAAAAAAAGGACAGAGAAAAAATAACGACAGAGAAGAGAGTCTAGAGAAGTAAAAAATGAAAAGAAAAGCGAGTCAGAGAGTAGTTGCCATCGGGCGCCGACGCCGTTCATTGTTCTTTGAAAACAGTTTTCCACTCTAGTTTCGGTCACTGGAACTCAGATGTATTACTCCAACCAACACACACAAAAAAGGGGAAAAAAAGTTTTTTGGTGGAGCATTACATTTACCATAGGCTGCTATTACAAAACAAAAAAAAAAGCCATATATTTGTAACAAAAGGAATGAGGAAGAGAAAAACAGTCAATTTTTTATGTTACAATATATTTTTTCGTCATTTTTTTTTTTTTTTTTTTTTTCAAAATACATATAATAACTTTTCATTCCCAATTTTTTATTACAATTTGTGGGTTACATTTTTTATATAATCCATGTTAAAATACATATTATAAGTTTTCATATAATAAACATACAAAATACATATACAAATTTATTTTTTAACCCCTTGTTATTATTGCTACATGGTAAATATTACATTATTTAAGCCTTTGTTAATATTTTATAAGGACAAAAAGAAAGACTATTTTGTTCTCTCATGCACATTTGTTTTGAAGTGAACTTTTCTCGCATGTTCATTTTTTATTTGTATACAAAAAAAAAGTATTTTATTTTTCAAAATACACAAAGAGTTGCTGTTTTTGTTTTTTTTTGAACATTATGATACCTACTATATATAAACATAATTCTTTTAAAAAATAGAGAAATCTGTGTGCATATATATAATAAAAAGTTGAAGCATATTTATATTTATATATTTAAAAAAAAAGCATTCACATATATTTTTAAAAGAACGCTAATTTTAAATCATTACATAATTACATTTATAAAAAAATATATATATGTTCATTTTTTTATGTTCAGTTCATTGGCTTTTCTTTTTATATTCTTTAAAAAAAATTATATATAAAAATTACATATGCATATAATTTTAAATATATATTAAAGAGGATTATAATTGGTGACTGGGTATGTGCTAAAAATATACCACCTTGCTTACGTCATTATCAAATAAAAATATTGAGCGCTTCGTTTGCTCTTCATGGGCCTTTGCTATACACGACTACTGTCTTAAAAAACACAGTTAACAGTTAACCAAGGTGGGCTATGTATATATAATGTATAGTACTGCTGTGTACATACAGTACATATACCTAAGGTATATAGCTTTTATGTGTGGTGTGTTAATATATATATATATATATATATATATATATATATATATATATATATATATATATATATATATATATATATATATATATATATATATATAATATGTGCACGCTCATTTTCACGACGTTGAATCGGACATTGAAAAATTTGTTAAGCCTGACTAACTAGAAAGGTTTTCCTACGTAGACAATAGAAGATTACTACAATAGACAAAATGATTAATTGTGTTTTTATAAACATTGATTTTTTTTATATACAGTATATATAATGAAAAATATACAATATATATATATATATTATAGTATTTGATTTTTATTTCATCTAATGTTATATTTTTAAGTAGCATAGAAAATTTGAAATATTTAGAACGTTTTCTTAAGAGAAAGTAAGTTGGAGTTGGATAATAGATTCAAGAGTCAATAAAAACCTTATGCGGTAGTTTTTTTTTTTATACATAGTCCTTAATCGTTTAGACAATGGACCCTAGCACGTACTTGAAATTGTTAGACGTAGACACGTTGGTTTAGCGTAAATTCGTTGCCTTTTGTATTTTAGAATTAGTAAAAAATAATAATAATAATAAAATAACCTATATTACTTCATCAAGAAATTTTAATGGCATTATATTTTTTTATATATAAAATTAAAAGTGCTGTATAATTAAATTTTATTATATAATGTTATTAAAACTTATTGAAAATTTAATTATGACAAATTTATGGCATTACGTTTTTTTTTCCCATTATATATAATTTAAATGTTTGAATAAAAATATATTTTAAATTAATTAACTAGTAATTTTTTAATATTATGAATGTATTAATTAATGTTGGTTTCTATGAATAAATTTTTTTTATTAATTTTTTATTATTAAATTAATACATATTAAAATTTAATTACTTTCATTTACTAAAATCCATATTATAGTATCTTTTCTTTAAGCCTGCTTTCATTGTTATTTCAGGTAATTGGGAGCTTACTACACCAGTGAGAAACGTTTTGAAACTTAAGTGAAGTGAGAGGTAGGTATAGGAGTGAGTAACAGAGAGAGAGAGAGAGAGAGAGAGAGAGAGAGAGAGAGAGAGAGAGAGAGAGAGAGAGAGAGAGAGAGAGAGAGAGAGAGAGAGAGAGAGAGAGAGAGAGAGAGGAATTGTGGGAAAGAGACTTTACACCTCGTATGGTGTACTTTGTGGCTTTTCTAACCTAATTATTTTATTCTAACAATGGAAACTTTTAGATGTAGTAAAAGTTTATACTACAATTTTTGAAGGTTTAGTAGAATAGCTCTATTTTTAGATGATATTTTAATTAATATTTCAATTATTATTTAAATTAGTTTTAATTGTGCACATGGTTTTTAGTATTATTTAATTGTTTTCCCTTTTATTATTGTTTTATTTTTGAAGTAACGTGTAAAGAGAGCCAATGCTCATCATACTTTTATTATGATCATTGTTTTACATATTTATAATCTTTATTACACATTTATATTATAGGTTTTACATAAAATCGTAAAGATATGTTTATGATAAAAAAAAGTAATGTAGATATATAAATTTATTAGAATGTTAATTTTGCCTCAAAAAGGTCAATGTATTCATTTAGCGTTTAGTGTCTTTATGTTATATTATGCAGTATAATTGACAAATCAATAAAAAAAACTTATCTTTCTCCCTTTTTACGAAATTAATTTTATAATTTGTTACTATAATAAGTTGTTACAATAATGTCATTTTTGTCAGTCAATTAAATGAATTTAATATTTATTTATTGATAATATAAAGTCACATTAATATTAATATTTTTCACTGAATTAAAATATAATATACAGTCCGGCCAAAACAAATAAGAAGCTGAATATAACCAAAAGCACACATTTCATTTCCACTTCTAATTAAGTGATGAGGGTAAAATTTCATGACTGTTACTGATATTATAACTGATGGCCTGCCAAAGTTTTGTATATCCATGGTTTTGAATCCGAGAAAGTGGGTGCGTCCGGTTGAAAGTACCTTCTTTATAGTATTAGTTGGACTTTAATGTAATCCAATAGTCTATATTAAAAAAAAACATCCCTAGTAATTTAATCAATTTTGTTAATTAATATAGTGATAATAATATCAGTAATAATTAGATGTTATTTAACAAAGAGAGAGATAGAGAGAGATTAATTTCTTTTAGAAGAATTGATAAGGTATTTGCAGCAATGTGTTAATAGATGTTTTTCTCCTGTACCAGTAATGTCACCACTATGATTATGTCCAGAACTTGGTGTTTCTCGTGTATAAATATCTAAACCATATTGTCCTTCTTCAGGGAAAGAAATATTAAAGGTCACACGATCACCAGCAATCACATTATGTGCTACGTAACGTGCAAGTTTCTTTTCCTCTACTCCATTTTTATGTAATGTTGCCATAAAATCTGTTAATGGACGTGACATTCTAAATTGAAGTTCCAATTCTCTTCCAGCAAATACGAGAGCATCTTGATGTGTAACGGGAATAAGTCCAAATAAGCGTGTAGCCTATATAACAAATTGAACAGAAAAAAAAAAAAGATTAAATTTATGTAATACATACATACTGTATATATATACAGTATACAAATAAAAAATAAATAAATTAGATTTTATATTTATTGAGAATTTTATATACTTTACAAAAGTAAGTCGTGCGTATGGAAAAAAATTGTTCAGTTTATCGATTTTATGCGTCAAGTTACGATATAATCATCTATCAATTTTTCTTTCCTCATTTTTATTTTATATTTTTATTGAAATGATACGTTTATGTTATATTATAAATTGTTACATTTTATAATATTATTATTATTATTACTTTTAGTATAAAAAATATTGTTGTTTTACTTTTTTAAATACTAAAATCAAATTTACTTTATTTTACCAAGAGCTTTTTTTTAGTTTTAATGCTGTCAAATATAAAAGCAGTTGAGCCTTTATTTCTTTCCTTTCCTGTTATTTTTTTTAATACATATAAAAATTCTTTGTTGTCAAAAATTATTTTTTGAAAATTAAAGAATGATTTAGAAAATTTTGTTCAAAGAAAATCTAATTTGTTTAGATAAATAAGCAAAAAAAAAAAGTTTGGAAAGTTTTTATTTTCCAAGTAAAATATTATATATTTTAATAACATTGTCAAAAGTAGTATACTATATAAATTTTTATGACACGATGACTTAATATTATCAAATATGATTGACATAAAAAGGAAATGTCATAAATAAACAAACTGATGAAAAGAAAAATTCTCAGAATTTGATGTGGTATAGCACTTACTTTGGTAGGCCCCCATTCACCACTGGCACAGTCTGGTAAAGGTACCATTACAGTCTGCAAGTCTTCGCACGCGATACGGAACTTGCACACGCTCTTGAACTTCATGGGTTCTCCAGTAAGGTATTCTCTAGGAGTTACAGCGTTGGCAAAGATATCAAGCAGCAGGGCTCCAGCTCGCGGTGCGTGGACACGGAAAGCCACAATGTTTCCAACCACCGACTGTGAATGTAATAACAAATCATCATTATGTTATACATCGATTTCACATTACTTTCAATATTTTTAAATACAGGTTTTGTATTTTTCGGGATATTTAAATACATAAAATGACCAATTTGTTATGATTTATTAACCTTTTTATTAAATCAAACTACTGTAAATTTCATATAAAAAATGAGCACATTCTGTTGAACGTCGATTTCTTAATTATTTTAAAACAGCTCAATACAATTTTTGTAATTTATGACATATTATAAGACAAAATGGAGCCATAGTCCAATATATCAAAGATTTCAATATTTTTACATAAAAATATGCACATTTAGTACCACGATCATCAGTATTTAAATAAAAATAAGAAAGAATTTTTAATGATGCAAGCAACCAACAAAATTTAAAAAAAAAAAGAAGATTAACTAAAAAAAACTATCAAAGACATATTTTACACGAATAAAAAGCAAGAGTAGATAAAGAGATAACTCTTCCGTAAATCCTTGATTTAAAAAATATGAATATGAAAAATGTACTTAACTAATATTTTAATATTCATCATTTTGTGAATTTTAACAAAAAAAAAAGTTCTAGATTTATATTTAACTTTGTAGAGTTTTTGAATAGTATGAAAAATAAATTAGTGGATATCTCTTGAATAATAATTTTCTGTTATAACTCATTACTTTACATTCAAAATTTATTCCATTTATCAATCTCATAATCGTCATTAAGCATGCATGTAATGTACTTTCTCGACATTATTTCTATTCATATTTACTTAGTTTTACATTAAAATGAATAGATGATATTCATTGCAAAAGTTTGTTCAATGTATAAAGGTTAAAAATATCATATACATATTTTTTTTCTTTATTCAAAAAATTTTAAATTTAAATTGGAGATTTTTCTTCCTTTTTTATGTTTTTAGTTAGAGAGTAAAATATATTCATTGAATTTTTTTCTCTTTCGTTCTTTTTCTTTCGATTTCTTATGAAGAATATATTATAAAGCTTTCCTTGTTAGATAAAATATAATGAAATAAAGCCAAAGGCAAGCTATTTTAATATTTAATATAACAATGAAAAGAATAAAGGAGTTCTTATATATATTATTATCATATTTTTTATAAGAAAACAATGTATAATAATATATATAGGCAAAATGTGTTTGTTTTTTTAAGAATATAGGAAGACGTATCGTATAGAAAGACAGCCTGTATAACAGGCAACTATTGTAGCATAACGGCGTAACTGGTTGCATAAAACAAAATCTTACAGGGGCTAACAGCTTTCGTGATTCAGCGAATGAACTTACTTGTATAATGTGTAGAAAAATTATTTTTGAAATAATACCCTTTCTGAATTTGAAACTGAATTGGGAAAGTAAGTATTTTAAGAGAAAATAAAAATAAATTAAAATAGCTTAAAAGAGAAATATTGGTTAAGAAAATATTGAAACATTATAGTTCCATTAAAAAAGAAAAATATAAGTTGACAGTTATTGTCGTTATGGGAGCAGTAACATAAGATGCGTGTAGCCCATATGGGTAGTCAGCCGGGCAGGGTGGGTAGCTTAGAGTAGTGAGGGTCCAAGTTTCTAGTAGTCTAGCAAGCACGCAGGGGGGGAGAGTGAAGAGGGGGGGGGGGCTAACTGGGGACAAACAACAGGTGCCGAGACTCCACGGTCAGCGAGCGTTAACGTAATATGAAGCTCCAAGGGATCTCATTATAACGTTACAATCAAAATAAATCAAATTGTATAAAGATAAAAATATATATATTGAAAAAACAACATTAGAATATATTAAATAAATTGAAAATGTAGATTTATAACAATAACAGTAAAATGTAAATGTTGACATTATATTATTTAATACACAATTTTATTTAAAAAATATTTATATATAGCCTATACATATTTATTATTATTATTAAAAATATATATATATTTTTATTACAGCATTGTACAATGCGTGTATATTGTAATGTACTTGTAGATAGAGAATCTTGATTATTATCTTTTTTTATTGTTTTATTTAGTGTTGTTAGTGATTAATTTACTAGTTTTAGTTACTGTATACTTGAATGAGTGTAATTAACTGGTAAAGTAAATTAAGTTGTACAATTATTAGAAGAAAAAAATCGATGAAAAATACAAAATATATAATAAATATTAAATACATTTATTAAAATTTAGGTTCTCAAAATAGTTCTGAGTTTCTATGAATTTTTTATTTGTATCATGATGATTTGATGTAAATTTTGTTATATACACAAGTAGATCCAAGGGTTGCGTGACGTTAGTGGTTTATTTTTTTATTTTTTGGTCATACCTGCATGACAAAACGTTTGAGACTGACGCCATCAAAAGCATCTCCATCGCTGTCGAAGAACTTGAGGTTATAATGGAATATAAGACTGGATTGCATGTGTGCTGGCATAGCAATTCGAACCGTGGCGGCACCTGTATGGCAAGCATAAAACTACTTTACACAGACAGAAAAAAAAGTTTCATATCATCGATTACATGCAAAAAAAAAAAAAAAAAAAAAAAAATTGTCTAATTAGACATATATCCATGAGATGTAGGTTAAGTATTTTCAAAAGAGTTAGTCATTATGACATATACAATCTGACTCACTTCCAATTTAAACTTTTATTTTATGTTTCTTTCCTCAACTCTATGACTTTTGATATAAAAAGCTGGGATTTAGCTAACAGATCAAATCTACATTTCTTCTTTTTTTTTTTTTTAAATATAATATATAATTGAAAATTTTAATACATACATAAGCTCTAAAAATAAAAAATATCTTTAGACATGGAAGACAAATTTTTATTTCTAAGTAATTTTATTCTTACAAGTTTAAATATCATCTCTTCATCTCTTGATATGTAAATAAATTGCTTGACTTGATTCTCGAAGAGTAATGTTATTTTCGAATCAAAACTTGAATTTAAATATAAATAATTGAACTGTAAAATATTACCAACTTTTCTCTCCTATCATGTGTAATTTAAGAGTTAGTATTTGCCCCCTTCAGTAATACGTACGGTTTCTTGTCGAAATTTTATATATATATATATATATATATATATATATATATATATATATATATATATATATATATATATATATATATATATATATATATATTAATGAAATAGATTTCATACTAAACATTTTTAGAGAAACAAATTCTCACAAAATTCACTATATAAAGAAATAAATGGGGTAAAAAAAGCATCATTCTCACTCACCAGTTTGATCTGTGAACATGACAGCCTTGGTGTTTCGATCAGGAAAGTAAAGACCATACCGGAAGAATAATGAACGCACGAATGGAAGTTCTTCAAAGTCCGTAAGAGTGATCGGGTTTTTAAGAAGCTGCCATTCAGGTTGTAGAGGGAAGAACTCGTAAATAAATTCACGAGGATCAGTAAGGAAGTAATGATCGTCGTATTCGTATCTACAATAAAATAACATCACGTATAAAACATAAGAAGCAATTTTATGTATTTCATGACCTTAAAATAAATTATATGTTACGTACGTACAGTACAGTACGTTTTTTTTCACGACATCGTAAATTAAATTATATACTACATTTTTTTTTTTTTTTTTTTTACACACACATTTTTATAAGTATAAAATAACAATGTTATATTATAGTTATAAAACTTAAACAAAGAAATTAAACAGATAAATCTATATGGAAAAAATATACTTTATAGCGTGATATAATTTTATTATTATTATTAATAGTTATAATTAATATGGGAAATTTAATGTGCAAGATACGGCTTTTACTCATCAGTAAACAGAAAATTATAAATTATAGTCTAAAAAAATTCTATGGTCAATTACTATATCTTAATAATGCAAATTATATTAAAAATAATAAAAGTAAGCAAATATAGAATTATTAATTGGCTATATCCTCTCACACTATATTTTAGAGATATTAATAATATAATCATAAAGCCAAGTAAATTGTAATTATCATTACTCTATAGTATAAGTGATAACTTGACTTGTAACATTAATAGCTCTTTAAAATTGTTCTAACAGTAAGTATCTTTAAAGGAGGAAAATTATATTTTTGGTTTTCACCACGCAGTTAATTAATTTTAGTAGATAATAATAATAATAAAATAATTTAATAACATCCTTAAAATTATAAGAGTTTCTCTGTATATAGTTATCACAAAATATATTAATGATAATGATACTTGAGATCGATTGTAAAAGTAGCTTTGTAATTAAATAATGAATGTAATAAAAGACGCACTAGAGTGTAATTTTAGAACCTCTTTAAAATTTTAAATAATTATTATCTTTTATATAAACTTAAATATCATTTTCCCACTTAACGTATAAAGATAAAATGTTTGGTAATTTAAGATGGATTATTTTGTTTGTTATGTTACCTAAGACTATCAGACTTCCCCTTGGCACCGGCTTTGGGCACTTCCTTGGCATTGACAAGATGACGTGCTCCCCAGTTGCATTGAACGAAGCGCCACGCTCCAGCAACATATACTGCGTTCCAAGAGTTACGGAAACGATTATCTTCAAATCGAACACCGGGTTGGTAACCAGCAGATTTAGAGTAACCCTTAATCACCACACAATGAAGACCGGCGTAACTGAAAATAATATAAAATTTAACAAATATATATATATATAAATGATGCTGTAAATATTTTAGTTATTTCACTTTAATAAATTTAGAATAATATAAAATTATTAATTTCATTTATAAAATATTATGCATCCATTGAAAACATATTTGCGTATATAATTAAAAACCTGTGATACAATATATAATAAATATTAATATATCACATTATTTTTTTGTCATGATTGTTAATTCAATATTTGTTATATTGAAATGAAACAAATTTAATTGATTCATAATTTTATACAACGAATATATATATATATATATATATTTTCTCATTTAAAATAATGGAGGAATATTTTTATTGTTTGTTTGCATATTATTATTAATATTTTATTATTGCTAACACGTCAATTTGATTTTTTTTATTAAAATATCCTCTCTTTGCTTGTTTTTATTAAAAATTTGCGTTTTGATGTGTGAGTTTTATATATATATATATATATATATATATATATATATATATATATATATATATATATATTTGTTTAGGGTACAATAAAATGTTTTTATTAGATATACCTAAATTAAAATTACATTGAATTTTATTTTTTAATTAATAGTATAAATATTATATATAATTTTAAATAAATATATATATATATATATATATATATATATATATATATATATATATATATATATAATATATATATATATATATATATATATATATATATATATATATATATACATATACATATATATATATATATATATATATATATATATACATATTCATATTTATATATACATAAATACACTTAATATGTAAAAAGGAAAAATCTCTCTAAGACTGGTGAAGTTAAATTTATTAAAGTAATTTTTATTTTTCCCTCTTGCTTGCAAATAATTAATATCAATATAGAGAAGACGTAATTAGCACCTGCAAAGTCTCTTGAATAGTACATGATAACTCTCAGTGCCATGTTTGATTCCTCTCAGTAGGCCCATGGGTGTGTCACCTCTCATGTTTTCATCAAACGTCATAGTATTTAGATTTTTCACCGTGATCCAGCGAAATATGGTTCGAGCTTTTTCAACATCAGAACCACATCTACCCACAAGCTGACGTACTAGATCCGTGAATGTTTTTTGATCTTCTTGTGCCACCTGAGAATATATCAAATAATCATTACTTTATAAACGTAATTAATAAACACAAACTCTTAAACTCAATTTATATTTTAGTATATAATACATCATATATTATTTCTCAAGGGTATTTTTAGTTTTAAAATCATGAGGTTTATTATTATATAGAAAATGTTTCACACAAAAACTTTGTATTAAAACTTTATATTATACGTAATATACATGTCAAAACAATATGAATTTAAATGAAAAATATACTTTTTTTAAAAAACTTATTTTAATATAAAGTTATTATCAGGCTTGTCAAAATAATTTAATAAGAGAAAACTTTGCTTTGTGCTGTTATGATATAAAACAATTCTCTGGTTTATTTGTTTTTAACAAATTTTCTTCCGTTTATTTTTTTTAAAAGCTGTAATATGTTTGTCAGTTTGTAAATGAAAAAGAATAAAAAAACAACTGTGAGTTCATTAAAATTACATCTTCTTTTATTATAATGTATATGAATCATTTTTGAAATTTCTATAAATAAAAAACAAACTTTGTAACGACAAAAACTTTTCTTTTATTTTCTGTCTTTCAAGTTATATAAAGAAAAGAAAAACAGAGACTTTAATTTTAATTTAAAATCATTAAAAGAGATGATATAATGTAGAGAAAGTTAAATTAAAATAAATTTACATTAAGAAAAATGTTAAATATTTTTTTAATGACTTGATTTATAGTTAATTTTTCATGTAAAACCAGTGATACGTTTTATGTTAATTAAGTATTACATTTAATTATTCCAAATAATAATAAATTATAACAATTTAAATAGGAAAGTAAAAGTGAATATTTGATAAATTACCGAGATAGCGATTTGGTCCATGTCAGTGAACTCTAGGGGGTCTGAATAGAGTTGGAATTTAGGCACAGCAGGCGGGCAAGGTGCTGGCGCCATGCTGGGGTACGGTAGAGGTGGTGCACCCTCACTTAAACCATCCCCTTCATCTAGATACAGTGACTCAGCCATCATATATTCAGAGCGCTTCTCATTGATCAATTCCAACATCTCTCGACTCTGTTTCTCCACTAGGGCTGCCGTGGCCGCTCTGGAAGAAAAAATATATAAATAACAACAGTTTTCATGTGTGAATATTTCATCATATTATATTGCTAGTTTCTTACAAGTATTATACTTTTTTTCCGTTAAGATTTCAAATTATACGATTGGTAATTAGTGGTCACACTGGACACCTACCTCTCATGCTCGAGAAGTTTGCGTGTGAGAGATTCTTTACGTCGATCTCTACGCAATGTCATATTCTTCTCGAGGTCGTCTCTCTCTTGCTGCAGACGTATTGTAAGCACCTTGTGATCATCAGGTCTCTTTCGTCCTCGGGACTGCAGTTCACGCTCAAACCTACTCGTTAGCTGTTCTAATTCCTTCTCCCATTCTTCCTGCAAAGCAAATTGGTCACCAAGAGTTAATTATACAAACTTATTAAAAATTCAAATTAAAAAAAATCACTTTAATATGATTACCACTTTACTTTCATATAACTAATAAAGGAGTAATTTTGTGGCCAGTTTTTATGAGAATTTCTTTAAAAAAAGTTGTATAGTGAGTAGGCGTATAATTGTGTTGGAAAGTAATAAAAATTTTGTCACGCTATGGTAACTCTAAATAATGTAGCAGATTATTACAAATCGATGTATACATACACACTTCAGATGGTATAGTACAAGTTTACATTGCCAAGAAATTTGTACATTGTTATCATAATGTTTTCATATAATATATTATAAAATAATTGCATATCATCGATTCTTTTAAACAATATTTTCTTGGCATTTAATAGCCCTTTAAATGATTCAAATATCGTGTTGTTTTTGTTTTAAATGAAATTTTTCTAAAATAACTTTCTTTGTACATTTAAATTTGATGTTTTTGATATGAACATAATTTACAGCAGGAAATTAGAGCGATCTTTTAAAATAAATTTCATTTCCATGTTTCTTCCTGCAAAGTAATAAAGACATATCACTACACGATTTTTTACAATAAAAACCTATTAAAGTCAATGAAAATAAAGTTTATATAATCTTTAACAATATCATAATACAATTGTGAACAGTTTTTATGTTTGTTTTTTTCTTTTTTTACTCTATTTCAAATATATATAAATGCTTCAGCATGATATTTTTCCAGTTCTTTAAGACTTCTTTTCTTTTTTTATTATTAGTAATTTTTTTATGAGAATGTTACAATAATAAAGTTATTTCTGATATATTCAATGGCTTTAATTTATTGTAACGATAATATAGACTACTCTAGCACCATTGCTTTTAATATTATAATGACACGTAAAATTACAGAACTCTATAAAATTTATATTTTTAAATCTTCTAAGCTTGGGCGCTAGTTCTATACAATTTATAATTTATGTAGCATATTATATCCATCAATAATGTACATAGCATACACTGACCCCCGGAACTAGAAGTTTAAATCCCAATATTTTCAAAAAAAAAAAAGTTCAATTAAATTAATTGGCATATTAAATTAACTTTAATTATCATGGTAAACTCAAAATTCATTCTCATTATGGAGTAACATCTATAAAATGTTAATAAAAATATATTTTTGAAATATCGTTAAAATTTGAATTTTTTCGATATTTGAATGCGCTGGAGAATTAGTGTTCAATGTTACACTCCTTGGCTGTACTAAAAATTACTTGTTCATTGATATAAAAAATTTAACTATATATACATAAGAAACATGAATAATAATTTAATAAATTTATTAGGCACTCTTTGCACAAAATATAAAGCAAAAATAAGTAACGTAATTTGTATCAAAGCGATAAAAAAAAAAAAAAAAAAAAGTTTGGTTATTATGGAAATAAATAACGTAGCAATTTATTAACTTGTAAACACGCGTAAAAAAAATACTGTTGTTACATCAGATATTTTCATCATTTGTTCTCACTTTTTTGTAATAAAATGTATATTTAAATGTAACAACAATACATTTTCAGCGTGTCGACACAAAATTGTAGCATGATAATCACAAACACAAATTTTAATGATACTTTGTGTAAAAAAAAAATTTTAATAATAATAAATTGTACAAAATGATACAAAAGTTTTAGATTTTTTTTCCTTCATAAAAACTATTATTAAAATCTGATAATGTTAAATTGATAATTTCATAAAAAGCAATACGGAGAGCTATATTTTTTATGTAACACACAAACAAAAAATTCGTTCATATTTGCCGAAAAACATAGCAAGCCAACTAGGCGTGTATAATATTATAATAGGTTTATTGCCGCATTTAAGGGATACCCTAAAAGAACAGTGGTGCGTAAAAACATGAATTTTAAGACCTAAACAAAAGTTATATAAGTAAGTAAAAATATTAATAAAAAAAAAATAGTTGAATGAAAGGCGTTACCCTGATCTCCTCCTTCATTCTCTTGTCTTCTTCCTCACGTTGTCGTGCAAACTTCCGGTACAGGTCATCCTCTTCCTTCCGGTGTTTCATCTCAAGTCGAGTCTGCTCATCTTTGTCCTGAAATCATAACATAAATTTTAATATTACTCATCTCAATATTTTCACATTTTTAATTTCCTTTTGAAACCAAACATAATACTTTTCGTTTTTTGTTATAGGCTGGAAAGGTATATAGAAAAGATATACTTAATAATGGAAGAATGTCACATATTATATCATAACTAAATAATTATGGAGAAACTGTAATAATTTATATTGATTGAAGATGAGTATACGTCATTCAATAAAAATTTCAATTATTACCGCTTAAAAATATAGGTTAACATGATCCATGTCTAAAATAGCGTTGCGATGTTTACTCAGCATTATTTACAGACAGGCAAACTTAAACCATAATTTTCAATTATTCAATTAAATAAAAAAAAATTCTCTGAAAGCTTGTAATTTTAAAATATGTCGGACACTGCATTTATTTCTGAGTATAAACATTCAATAAATATAATCCAAGTTTCCTCATTATGTATCAGACTTAAAATGAAAACACGAACACATTTTTATGAGCTTCATCAATGGTCATAGAAACTCTATGAAGTTTTAATATTCTTTTGTAACTTTTTTTCTTAAATGTAAATTAAAACAAATATTGACAGTTAAATTAAATGGTCTGTAAAAAAAAATGTTTGTCCTAAAAAAAATACTTTCCAAGAAATCTGATGGTTTAGTGACTAAAATAGAATGGAATATAAACAAATGATATTATGCATTTTGTATGCACAATGATTTACACTTTCAAACAAAAGACATTTAAAATATTGATGATGTAGTTAATTTGCATTCAAATTTTATGTATTCTTAGGCAACAGTCATTAAACTTATAATTATTATATTTTTATATTTCAAAATTCAACGAATCAACAAACTGCATAATATAAAAACGAGTAAAAATTCAAAGAGAAAGTTTGTGTTCATTGAGCTTTACCGTACACACAAATTGTTGATGCTTGGTAAAAAAAAAAAATTAAGTGTTTGCTAGCTGCAGGTGTACTCAACGTACTGACGCAAAATTAAAATAAAAAAATCTAGGAAATATGATGATGTCAATGATGTGCTTAAATATTTAGGATCAAAAGTAATAACAATTAATTTCTATTTATTTATTATTTATTTGTTACTATGGATAACTTTAAAAATTACATTTTGAAACAAAGACATTATTGTTTTCTATTGATTTCACTTTTGAGCTGATACTTACAAAAATACTTGTTATTGTTTATTATACGTCTATATCATATATACGTCTAAATCATATATACCTTCAATTAGAATATAAATAAAACAAGTATTTTTATTGTATATTTCTAGGAGGTCGATATTTTTTCTTTGTAGAATCTTGAAACCGTTTATTTTAACGAAATATTCAGAGTTTTACATTGTGTGAATTTCTTTTTCGTTTATTAGTATTATTTTATTTGTGTATTATTTTCTTTTAAATAAAAAACAAATTGTATAACAATTTTATCAACAGATGAAGTTACATAAAAATAGTACCATGAATTACATTATTGAAATATGTACTGACGTTGATTGACATAATACGTAGAATGCAAAAAAAAAAAAAAAAAAAAAATATGAACGTATAAAATTCAACTCATAAATTGAGGCAAAAATGTCAGTGATAAGAAATCATGAATAATAAATCGATCCCTACAGACAAACTCAATAAACATGCAAATATGGGTATCTTAAAGAAGTGATCATAAAAGTATAATAGTATGATCGTATATTATATGACACCCATGATATTTTAAAGTATGTACGTGTTAGTATGTCAGGTTATGGTGTTCTTCTTTTTTTTTTTTTTTTTTTTTTTTTTTTTTTTTTTTTAATTGCGATTATCCCGGAGCTGCCTGCAAACACACAGATGAGAGTGAGTATGAGAGAGGATGCTGCAAGGGCAGCAAGGTCACGAGTTGACCTTCACCTTCACCACTCAAAACCACCGCCTATCACCCATGCAATGCATGTAGAAACTCCTTCTTTTGTAATTATAATGGTCAGTGTTGTGCATACTTGATGTAAAAATAACACAATTTTTGAAATGTCCTTTTTTATGAAATTTAATTAAAAACATAACCTCTAGCATTTGTTGTTTTGTATTATATATGTTATCGCAATAGAAACATGTAAAGTGAAACTTTTTGTATATAAAAGGTACAGGCATGTTTTTGTTTGTTGATTAACAAGTATTGGATTACAACATTTAAATTACATTGTATCTCTAATTTTAACAAGAAATACCATTACTTTTTTGTGTGATATTTTATTGTATAAAAAAAAAATGAATAATATAAGTCTATTGTTTCATTCTTTTATAATTAGATGGAAAGTATGTAAAATTGTTTTGATTACTTAATATAAACTCACTTTTTATATAATTATGTAAAACATTGTTATTATATTCGATATTGTTTTGATTAAAGACTAATGAATCTCATTTTCCTTTTTTTTGTTGAACTTTTTTTTTTCAAAGCAGGAACTAAATCCAAATGTTTTTTATAGCACGTGGCAAGATGCCTAGTAGGTAAGTAGATATAATAATAAACTATTTTGGCAGCACAAAATATATGATTTGATTTGTGTTTGTTTCAAATATGAAGATAGACGCACGCAGAAAGTAGAGCACTACAGTATATACATTTAACTTGCCTAGCTCACTTGCACCTGTCCGGGTTACCACACCCAGATTTTCTTGCCTTTATATACTTTTGCTTGAGTTTTACTATATGACTATTATACACATCGTAAGTATAGTAAGAAAATTTATTATTTGCTAAAGTAATCTGCACATTTCATTACTCTCACGATAACAACGATTTTCTTTCCTGTATAGTACAATGACTACAATGTATAGTTTAAAGGAAAGGTGAAAAAGAAAATAAGTAAAAGGTTGTATAATATATATTTAAACCTGTCACAAAATCTAAATTAAAGTCTTTAAAGTTCAACATTAATAATTTGCTTCATTTATATTCATATATAGATTATACATTGTAAAATTGTATAAGTGAATTTTATCGTTTAAAATCTTAAAACTGCATTGTATTAAAGACAAGAACAAAAATAAATCGAATATTCACACAAACTCATCTACTTTTTATTCATTTTAATAACACTAACATATAGCATACTTTAAAAAAAATGTTAATTAAAATATATATTATTATTAAATTATTTCCTTGTTCATTAAAGTACAGTTCATTAAAAAATTATTTTGCTATACACAAAGATGAGTACGAACATTGGAATTTGACGCGGTTCTAACCTCAAGATTAGTCAAGATCCTATATAACCTCTTTCATAAAAAAAAAAAAAAAAAAAAAAAAAAAAAAAAAAAAAAAAAAGTAATAATGATAAAGAAACATTTGTTTGCCCCGAGGTAATGCCTAACCTTAAAGTAGATGTAACAAAATATTATGACATCACAAGAAACATCTGAAAATTTTCTTATGAATTATTTAATTTTGTTACAGTTTAGATGAAAACTTAAATGCCTTTAAAATGAAGTTTTCATGGTTTTTTTATATACTTTTTTTTTAACGGACTAATACATATTCTAAGATCTTTATTTAATTTTTTTTACCACAACTAATTTCTATCAATGAGATGCAGTTGACTGTTCTTAGTAATATTAAAACATTATAATACTACAGGCTTTACTACACGTGAAATGAGTAACATAGTAACGTATTTATAATTACAAATCATGTGTAATATATATTTATTTTTTTTTATTCTTTTTATTTTTCACTCTCTAAGGTAAAAGAATACCATAAATAGACACAAAATACTGACTTGAAAAGTATATGTAATATAGTATTTTATTATTATATTGTATTATTATATAGTTAAATGCTTATTATATTTTCTACTTGCATAATATTAAACCAAAGTCAAGGTTTTTACGTGGGTTTACAAGTTGCGTTTCTTATTACGTTATTGCATTGAATAATTATAGTTATTAAAATATATGTAATATAAAAATAAAGTGATTATATATTTATGGATATTCTTATTTGAAACTCATTCAGCAGAGATATTAACATTTTGATAAATAGTATTTTACACAAAAGTTATTGAATTTCCATTCACAAATATTTCAAAAGTTACATCAACTTCAAAATATTGTTAAGATTGAAATTTTAAATAAATAAAAACTAAAATACAGACACATCGTCTTGAAATATCAGTAGCGTGATCTGCTAATAAAATGTTATATTTTTAATAATTAAAATTGATTTTTTTTTCTAATTTATTCCAGGACAAAAGTGAAACTGCTCACCGTTACTAAAAAAAATTTTTGTTTATTAATGAAGGTATATTTTGTATTTTATGAGGCGTATAGTGGGATTAAAAAAAAAAAAAAAAAAAAAAAAAAAAAAAAAAAAACTTTCGACGATTCTTTATCAGGGCAAGAAAACATTTAAATAATTTTGTATGCTTTATGATAATTTATGCTGCGCTTTTTCTCGTCTGAGTTTAAATTTACAAAAGAAAACTTTAAGTACGATAATCATAGACATAAAAAAATATATTTATAATATTGTGCGCGCATTTTGTTTTGTGTAATGATGTAAAGATCCTCAATTTATAAACTTAACATTGCATAACATTAAAAAAAAAATAAATAAAAACGTTTTGTTATATAAAAAAATTTATATAGTAAATTTACAATTATTTTATAAAGTTCTTTGGTTTAATTTTCAAAATGAATTATAATCTTTCTTTGTAGAATTGAGTACAGTATTAAACGCTGTTTCATATAATACAATAATAAAATTGTCCTTTATACTTATAGCAAAACTTTAATAGTAGGGAAGTATCTTTCTGGATGATCAATAAACCCATAACTTTTCTAAAAGACAAAAGGGTCATAAAAGTTATAAAAGTCATTACAAATATTATATATACTAAGATATAATATAATATTATATAATGTAGCACTAAATATCATGATTACTTGGCAAAATATACACGTATATATAAGTTTTACCTAATTTTACAGCAAGTCTGTAATGTTATATACTTTTATTTTAAAACTTAAAGTTTTGTTTCATTAAATGTATACCACATTTTTATCAAGTATAGCACCACAATAATATATACGCAACATAAGTTTGTGTGTGTGTGTGTGTGCTGTGTGAATATTCAATCAATACTCAATTTCAATACTTATTCTTAAGTCATACAGTAAAAAAAAAAAAAAAAAAGGAAGAGGAGGAGGAGGAAACAAGTTTGTTTCTGGGCCGTCTGTATTTATATTATTTTTTAGTGTAGTTAGATATGCAAAGTAGATTTTCGAATGTAGACTTTACTTGTATTTATAAAGGCATGCTCATGGTGCGTAATGATGAGTCTTGATGACGTCACTTGGTGAACGGTCACTGGGTCAACCAGGCGCAGAGACAAGAAGAAGTACTATAATAACAACTTCTAAATGTGCTTATACCATGGAGTACCTTACATTTAAGAAAGGACATGGGAGATCAAACAAAACAGGCCAATGAACTTAACCTTTTTTATATATGCACACCGCTATATTATATTAACGATTTTACATTAAACATCGTCAAATGTCATTTTTTATGTATTTTTTTACTATTTATTTTAATTATTACTCTTACTATATGCTAGCTTAAGTATTTAGGTTATTACAGATTTATGAAAAAAGATTAATGAAAAATGATGTCATTTATTATAATTTTTTTTATATACTGATGATTATGATTTATAATACAACTTCTTTATATAAATGCATGTTATTTTTGTTCTTTTTTATTATTATTACTTTTTTTTAGACAGACACGTGAAATAAATTGCAAATTAATTATGCAAATTTATTTTAGGTGGGTACTTAATTTTTATTATACTATGTAGTACAGATCCGTAATGATGTTTCGGTTACTTGCACAAAACGTAATTGTGATTATATATAATATAATATATTAATATATATTTATTTATATATATATATATATATATATAATAAATTAATCATACGAAATTAACATTAAAATAGCTGTAAATGTATTTAGTATTACTTTCATTGTCAACTTTTATTAATTATATAATTACAAACAAAATTTAATAAAAAAATAATAATATGAATGTATATACTGTAGAATCAAGATTGAAATATAAATTTTAAGTGTAGATACGTCATATTTCATTATGTCACGTAAACTTTATATATATATATAAAAAAAAAGTTTAATCAATATTTAAAATTATAGTACCAAAAAATTTCATGTCAAACGACTAAAAAGTTCTCATGTTTGGGATTATAATCTTAAACTAAAAACATCGAAGATTATAATTTTAATCGAAAAATTTTATCAGCTTGAGTATTTTAAAAACTTTTAATTAAAAGGTATTATAATATAGAAGTTATAAGTCTTTAAAATAAAATTTTGTACGATAAAAAAAAAGTAAATAATTTTCTACTTCATATTCTGTTCTCATTTTTATGCGGAAAAAGAAAAATTAGAAGTGATGAAAGGTTTAAGATTGAGAGTCATGCGGATGATATTAGAAAATCACGCACATCTTGCAAGGTTGGTGCGAACTACACCAAAGATATTAACAAGTTATTTAGTGTGGGAGTGCATTGCACGGAATCAGACGAAGTACTAATCTTTTTTTTTTTTTTTTTTTTGTTATATATGATACACACGCACACGTTCTTTTCATCACCGAATATAGTGTTGTATATGGAGTATATAGATAGTATATAAATATATATAGTGCTTTACTCCATACGCTTGCAAAAACCTCATAAATCTCATGCTTTTGCCATGTCCTACTAACGTTAAATTGTTCTCTCTTTCTCTAATGAATAGAAAATACAACTACACGCCTACGGTGCTGTTAACAACTTGCATTGTCTTTGTTTTAAAAAAAAATAATAATATGGTAGGAATAATAATAATAACTGCTGCATCGTGGTGTGGAAATATTTGTTATATTATTATACTATGGTAATATTTTATTTAACATAAAACAATTTACGAATAAACAATTTAATATAGAACATTCAATTTACTCAAATTTTACTTTATTTTTTAAGAAATATTAAAATGAAGTGTGGAGAGCTATTAACAACCAACCTTTGACATAACTGACGAAATTAATTTAAAAAAAAGGAAATTAATAATTTATTTAATTATAGTGTTAATATTAGTTTTTTTTTTTTTTTGTTATTTAGGAAAGAAAAAACAACAATAAACAAAAACATCTTGACAACTTTCAAATTATTATTTTTATTTTTTAAACATAAAAGTTAATAGAAATCGATATTTCACAAAACAGTATAATATTCAAACTCTACAACATCTACAAATTTCTAAATTTATTTTTTTTTCTTTTTTTTTTTGTTTTTTTTCAATCTATTATATTTGTGATATTGTCAAAAGCTAAAGTTTTATATTTTTGGTTTTGAACAAAGATTGGTTCCTATATAGTGGCACACACCACACTCATGACCGCCAAGTTGTATAATCTTGGCAGTAGTTTTGGCCTAATGCGGTATTCCGAGTGGGCTGACCCGTGGGTCGCGAGTCAAGTTGTGCTCGCGAGCTAGAGGAGGCGGTGCCCGCGTGCAGGCACAGTGGACCTAGCAAAAGCCCTCAGTGTGCGATCCATTCGATTGACTTATTCTAAAAGGGTGTAGGTCTTTATTGTAAAGTGTATACGCAAAGAAAGCCACTAGGCATCATCATAATCAGAAAATAAAAAATATATATATAAATAAAAAGCTCTGCAAAAGATCGAGGTTAAACCTACACGAAATTATGCCCTCTCTTAGTTAGTGTGTGTAGAGTCAACATTTCAGAGCCCCTCCCTCTAAAAAGCCTTGGTATCAACCAACACACTAAACAGAGCGTATATGTGTCTCCATACACTGAAGGCGTGAGAGACTTCACGAAAAAAAAAATCGTATCTTACTTGCAAGTCCTACACGTTTTAACTTTGTGTTACAATTGACTTTGTTTCTATTTCTGGGCAACTTAATAGAAGTCTCAACAACCGGCCTTCAAATGACCTTTTATATCACAAAGAGGGTACATATAACAATTTGCTTTGGTCTGTATATTACATTGGAGTTAGAAGACAATATTTTATTTTGAAAATATTAAAATATTAATTAAAATTTGGATGAAAGTATTATAGTAAGCTGGAGATTTGATTTGAATTTTAATTGGATCGACATGAGATGGTTCATTAAAAAAAAAAATCTACACCTACATAATTATTGCAGTTTAGGCCAGGAAGCGTGGTATGATTTAAGTTTCAAATTTCTCTCTAAACTTAGGACCACACCTATGTATATTATATAATTTTTACAAAAAAAAAAAAAAAAAAAAAAGATCGTATATTATTTTCATTTAAAGTCACTAAATTAAACATTTTAACCCTAAAAATTTTGGAACTAAAATTTATATTTTAAAATGTCAAATTACTTATACTAAAATAAATTTAAATTTTTTAATATTTTCAATACAAAATCCTTAAAAATACAAACATATGTTTTGAAAATAACATATAACATTAATTAATTTAATCCAGTCAAGTAGACACTCTCTATTCAAAGTACTCTCGTTTCAATTTCATATATTCAAGTTTTTAATATTGCAATGAGAAATAACAGCTATAGTTCCAAATTTACTGGTCATGGTTTATATAGTTGATACCCTGAAGCACATTCCAGACAGGGTATACTTTAAGCAACTATGAAATCTCTCTTCTAGATAAAAACTTTTTTTTTATGTTATTATATGTATGAGTGTAAAATAAATTTTATGTATAATATATATATATATATATATGTGTGTGTGTGTGTGTGTGTGTGTGTGTGTGTGTGTGTGTGTGTGTGTGTGTGTGTGTGTGTGTGTGTGTGTGTGTGTGTGTGTGTGAGCAGAGATTCCTATATGTTTGTGCATTTGATAGAAAAGAGATTGATGATGAAGGATCTGTAGCAGCGGCGGTCAGTCAATCGTTAGATTTCTCACTGTTGACCGCTGTATCTCGTGACAGATAGACCGAGAGAGAGAGAGAGAGAGAGAGAGAGAGAGAGAGAGAGAGAGAGAGAGAGAGAGAGAGACTATAAAGTCGGTATACTATCAACAGAGCATAGCAAAGTCAAGAAAATTATAGATTTAAAAAAAAAAAACTACAGTATAGATAGATTATTGTCACTTCCCACTGCGGTCACGTGACGTCATATATTAATTGAACTGAAAACATGATATCAAGAATTATTATTCTCCTCATACATTACACTCTTAATAATTAATCATTATTACTCATTCTTCATTATTACCATATTATAGCGTTTATTATAGTAATAAAAATTTATAATGTTATTATTATATAAAATAAATTATGTTTTAATACTGATTAATGTTATATTTTTGATTTATTTTTTTATTTTTTACTTTGAAATACAGGATTTATATATTTAAAATTTCAGATGGACAAAAGTATAAGTCAAATTTTATTTTAAATCCTTTAATATTTCTTTGAGAAAGACTTAATAGAAATTTAAGGTGACAGTCATTAAAAAGGGAAATTTTAAAATACATATTGTAAAAAAAATTATCTTAATAATCATTGAATTTTTTTATGTGTGGTTTACCGATGCTAATTTTTTCATCTTTAAAATCGAAAGTTCTTATAAAAACTTTACATAAATTAGACTTTCTTTGCCTTGTATAGAGATAGTTTTTATTAAATTTCTTATTTATGTTTTGAATGAAGATGGTCAAATAATTAATAACTAAGATATTTTTTAAGTGTGATTCAATAAGTGATATATCTGAAATAATTTTTACAATTTATGTATTCTACTAGATATATAATTATCCATATGAGAGAATGGTAACATATTAATCACATATGATACAGGTTATATTATGAACTACCACAGTATATATCGGAATAATTAAATTAAAAATTTATTAAGACGCTATATAGAAGTATCCATATATGAAAGATTAGTAGTAATATAATGAATCACAGATACAAGTTATACAAAGTAGAAATTAATTTACAGCTGCTTAATGCGAAGTCAAAAAAAAAAATTTGAATTTACCGTAGTGTGTACCATATTGCTATAATACCTATATAATCCGCGCAAATTAATATGAAAATTTATTTAAAATTGAATGAAAGGAATTCGTCATTATTATACATATCTAATATGAATGAAAAATTCATATTAAATATAAGCCGTTAGCGTCATTACGCCTAAACTGTTAAAAAAAATCGCCTAGGGAATTATTTGTTACACACGCAATAATATTGTTTTTTTAAACTTTTTGTTTATTTATTTTTACGATTGGCATTAGTAGATTCAATAAAACATAATAAGGACTAAATACTTCGTTTATAATTATTCATACTTATAATATTGCATGTTACAATTATAAAGTAAGTCATGGATTTTTTTTTATTTATTCTGTGTGAATATTATACATTGCAAAAAAAAATATTTAAAAATGTTTAATAAAAGTTGTAATATTATAAACAGGGGTCTAATTGAGGGCAATGTCTTGTAGTATTTTATAAAGAATTTCTGAGCGGATGTTGAGACAAAAGTTGGCTTGTGTTTATGTGTATATGAAGAAAAGAGCCCCGCTAGAGTCCCACTTTCCTGAGACATAAGAACAAGAAGCCAAGAGCGCTCAGCTGTGCACATACAGCCTTGCACTTGCCATTCTAAAATAATCTGACTGGACCGTTGACTGCTTTTTTTTTTTTTTTTTTTTTATGAGATTGCTTCAGAATGAAAGAGAGAAAGAAAAAATTATTGTTTATTCATTTTTTTTTTACAAGAGAAAGTTTAATAACTAAAAATATTATTTAAGTACAATTGATTAAAATGTTTTTTCATATAAATCAGTTAGAATGTATCTAAAAAAGAATAAAAGTAATTCATTTTAAACATTGTATGTATTAATTGAGATATTTATATATTATCTTAAGTATAACGAGTCTACCAACTTTATATACAAATAAAAATATATATATATATATTGTAAACAGTTTAATTTGCAATAAATCAGTTATCTACAAACAATCTCAATAATGCTTTAAGTTATGTGTGATTTTTTAGCTATTTTTTTGAACAGCTAAAAAAATGTACTACATAAACGTAATACAGTCTACTTTTTTCTTTAACAATAGACGGTAACTTAAGTATTTTTTTCCCCCTCAAATACCAAAGCATCCTCATTTAAAGACATTAAAACATCAACACCTATTGTACGGTTGAATCATGAATAAGCTATTTTATGCTCTTTAAAATTGCGTTTATATATATATATATATATATATATATATATATATATATATATATATATATATATATATATATATATATATATATATATATATCGGGAAAAAAATAATAACTTAATTTGACTGAAAACAGTTTTAGATTGATAAAGCCATATTTGGTAATGAACGATGGATAATATTACATTTTTATTTGCATAAAAATGTGATGTTTGACAAAATGAGGATTCAGAAAGGTGACATTTAACCTGTAATTTTGTATATATGGTAGTACATTTAGGAAGTAATTTTACATGGTATGTGACCATTATTACATCAGTTAACGCTTAAGTAAGCGCGCTATAAAATCGCTACAACCTACGTTGAATATATGATAGGAGACTTCAACGCACGATTCATCTTTTTTTTTCTCTCTTGAATTTTTTTACAGAACTCAAGAACAGTCTGCATCTTTGTGGGAAAAATATAATATATTTTCGCAAAGATATACCATAAATAACAATCGTAGCCAGTCAGCCAGACATTGCAAGATATTGTCAGTCAGGAAAACAAAGAAATATTACCAAACTAGGAGCCATGGAATGTTTTCTTCATGGATATTTCCAAGAATGTAAAATAAAAATAAAAACTTAAAAGTGTCCAATTAAGGAGAATGATTTCTCTTATTATTATTTTTTTTCATTGAATGAAATATAATTTTGTAATGTTTCTTATTTATATTTATGCATGCAATGTATACTCTTTGCTTATTATGTGTCTCTTTTTTATAACATAGTTTTTCGTGTATAATCATATGACATCATAATAAGACTTGTAATGAATATAAATGAAAAATTGGTAAGGAATTATTTATTTATTTTCTATAATAAGTTTAAGCAATTAAAAAAATAAAAACATGTAAAAGTACATAGACATTTACTAATTTATTAAGGTTTTGAAAGGTTGACTTTACAAGGAAAAAGAGTGCTCTTGACGTATAGTCTACAATGATGTCATGTTTAAATATTAAATTAAAGCGAGGTCAGTGACCTATGGTAAGTCTGCACAATACGATGTCATGAATACATTGTGAAAATACCAAAAATATTTATTATGTACATTTTATGCATGCATGCTAAATTATAATTAAGTATTTTTACGATGTGAAAAAACACACAAAAAGCAATCACTAATTTTAAATTAGCTTTTTAATTTATAGAAAAATCACGTGCCAGAAAGTAACATATTGGAAAACAACACTATAAATATGTATATTATATATAATATATATATATATATATATATATATATAACCCTTATAATCAAATGGTGCCCTCATAAAAAATAATTTAAAATACATGTTCATATATTTTATAAGTGCATACTGATAAAGTATAATAATATAATATACAGTATTATAATATGTTTTTTTAATGTGTATTAAAAAGTAAGTGGTACTTTTATATACTGGAATCATTAAACGTTCTAAATAAAATTCATAAATATAATTGACTCTTAACTTTAAAAAAAAATTAGTTCAAAAAAAAAAAAAACTGATATAGTCTTTGTAGACATACATAAAAATATGAAACTCTCTCTTACAGTAAAATCATATTTTATAAACAATTGAATTCCCCGGACATCAACACGTATATTATTCTTATCTTTATTTATTTATATATATATATTTATTATAATGAATATTCAATACACGAACGCCTACGCCGTGAAATATAATAAAAATACTATAAAGTTATGCGTTTATCGGGCATTAAAATTTCTACTCGCATATATTGTTCAATATGAATAAAAAAAAAAGAACAATAACAGCTGTTTCTTTCCTGTGTGTTTGCCTTATTTTTAACTTCCTTTATTATGACTGGTCATGGATTGAACACATGTGGGACAATATTAAACTTAATTTTTGTTTAATTACAACCTTTTATTTTATTGTTTCAGTATATAAAGTATAATTTAAAAAAAAAAAATTTGGAGACTTTAACGCGTGGGGAAATATGGGCGTTACCGCGTGGCTGAATAGATATAAAAAATATATTAAAAATGAATAAATTAACTCATTTTCTTCAAAATTATTTTATGTTGTTTTTTTGTTTTGTTTTGAAAAGAATAATTAAATTTATTTAAAATTTATTAAAATAAAGGAAGTAATTTGTTAGTTAACTAATTTCTCAATATTCTTTAGAAAATATTAAAAAGAAATGGAGAGTTGATTATATTATGTTATGCTTGACGTATTTATATATTATGAGAGTTAAAAAAAACTTACCAAGTAATATTCAATAGGTTTCTCTCTTGCTTTATTATATCCTTTTTGAATTTCTGTTGCCCTAAGTGCGTGGGCAATATGTAAAGCGCTTGCATCAAATCGTCCGTATTGGTGCTCAGAATGATGTTGTTGCGTTGTTTGGTGAACATGATGTTGTTCAGGAGTTGTAGCTTGACCAGAATGACCATTTAATAAATGTGGTCTAATATTTAATGCTTCAGCATCAAAAGTACCAGCTTTACCTGAACCTCTAATTTGTTCATTAACAATTGGTGAAGATCTTGGTACATTTAATGCAGATCTTATACCAACTGCCTGTCCATCTAAATGTCCTGGTCCACTTTTAGGAACGTGACTACTACAATATACTTCTTTATCATCTTGACTTTGTTGATTATTAAAATATGTTTTTAATGTTAATTTAGTACCACAAACTAAACATTTAAAACAACCACTATGAAAAAATGTAAAATCTTTTAATGGACCTACACGATCTACTTGATATACTGTTCGTTCACATCTAAAACAAGTAGATTCATAAAAGTTCATACGATACATTTTTAATCACTTGTATTTTAAAACTTAATAATTTATAATATGATCACTTTTTTTTGCACTGAACACTTTTGTTTATAGAGGTATTAGCTATAGTTATATTGTTTTATTTAATTCCACGTCGAGGCGGCAGCCATGATGGCGGCTAGCTCAGGTGCGACCGACTCACTCACTCAACTCACTTGTGTGTTTCACTCACTGCAGGTGAGGTGAGCGTTGCCGCTTCATGACGTCACATTACCACACCACTCCCCCCTTTGCATGGTTCTCCACTCTACCAACCCACCTGTAACAGACCATGTTGCCAAAGTGATCCAACAATGTAGTAAAAATTATTACGTAGTCTCGCGGCATCAACAAAAAGAGAATGTTATTTTTTTTTTTAAGTTTTTTAAAACTTACCAGTACCTTTAAAAAAAAATCACTTGTTCATATGGTTCATTTTTATGTTTCAGCTTGTATTTTTTACAATCTGTATGTAAAATAAAAATTTATTATAATCAGTAATGCATACAGGTAACAATGCACCAGCAATGTATTATAAACATTCATATAGGAAGTGATGGGTATTATCATTAAAAGGATATATGTTGTTGTATTGTCCTCTACCCGTGACTTTGGGAATGTTTTTAACAAATCTGTATTTGTTTTTTTGGTCACACATTATGTCACAAATACGACAAAAAAAAAAGTATAAATCAAAATTAACTGACGTATAACAGCTCAAGATAACATCAATTAAAGTTTATAAACATCTCCAATTTGTCACAGTCATTTAATATTATTATTATTTTAGTCTATGGCTAATAATACGTATTTATAACATAGTTTTACGGTTCTATTATGTGTATACAATAGAATATTATATTTTTTAAATGCAATATTCTTGGTTTCTGCATTTTTAGTACGTACATGCAAAAGTATTGGATTTCTCTCTCTCTCTCTCTCTCTCTCATTATTATTATTAATATTCCAAATTAACATTTCCATATGTTTATAAAAAAAATTATTTGGCAAAATTTGATTTGGAAAATATATAATAACAATACACACATGGAATGTTTCACTATTATTTTTTACTGCAAAATTGAGATACCTTCTATGCTCAATTACAAAAAGAAAATATGTCTAAAATTAAGTAGGACATAAAATTATATTTTGCCTTTAATCAAGAAAATTAAACACTTGCAGCAAGTAAAACAAATGATATTAAATTTGTTCAATAAAAAAACATATGCTCATAACAAATGATATATACAAAAACTTTCTTATAATAATTTTAATAATAAACCCTATACATATGACCGCGTGAGAAACATGTAATGGAATTCATAAAATAAATTTATTTATTAGTTTACTAAGCGAAAGTTGTATCTACATATTATAATATTATATCATATATATATAATATATATATATATATATATATATATATATATATATATATATATATATATATATATATATATATATATATATATATATATATATATATATATATATATATATATATATATATATATATATATATATATATATATATATATATATATATATATATATAATATATATATATATATATATATATATATCATACAGTATACTCTGTATGTAATATACTTTATAGTTTTTCATTCTTCTTACGTTCATTATAATAATATTTATTTTACATAAAATAAAGGTTACAACATCATAGATTATATAAATAATTTTTATATCAAGATTGTTTTTGAATTATTTATTTTAATAATACTATATACATACACCCTTATGGTAATTTGTCGATATAATATTTAAAATATATATTATATAATTAGCTGAATTTTCATTCTTTACATTTTTTAAAATCTTGATGCCTACTAACAAAAATAATAATAATAAAAAAAAAAAACATACGAAGCGTAAAATGCAAAGCTGTTTTAGTATTTCTGCCGTGAGAATGTAATGTAACGTGTGAAACAAATATGTTCGAGTTTATGGGTGGTGGCATGGGTCATATTATATTAAAAGTTCCACATGGCTACTCTATTACATACCCCCCTCTTTCCCCGTCTATATATTTATCTCTTTAGGGGGATTGTATTTTATGTACCAACATGGCAACCAAGCGCAAACGCCCATACAAATATACACACTACGATCCTGCAAACCTAACAAGGAAACAAGCCGACCTCCTACATACTTTTTACATATTACGTAAAAAAAAAGGCATAAGCGAGACATTTTTTTTTGACGTCACACAAATTTGACGTCATTACTTTATTATTATAGTTTAAAAATGTAAAACGTTTTTGACGAGGGAAAAAAAATGCTATAAATCAATATTATAAATATTACATTTTGATAAAACCACACTGAATTTTTTATTATTAAATTCTTAATTTTTAAAATAAATTATTCATAATTTTTATGTTATGTTTGTATATATGCGGATTTTATTGTTACCATTTACAGTTTTATGAGCAACCATACATGCAAATACATGCAAATGTCCATTATGCAAATCACTTGCAGAGTAATTACAATTACAACTAGTTGCCCCAGTAAATCAATCTTTTATGAGAAATCTGAATACAAAGACGACGTAACTCTAAGAAGACAAGCAATAATTGTAAATCCATGATCAATTATGCTAATTAACTCAATAGACTTCACCTTTTTTAACAGAAAATAAAAGGAAAGGAAAGTGTAAACGTGTACGGAAGAGGAAAACATGTGTTTTAATGGAAAAATAATAATAAAATACAATATATTATTTATTTTCACTTTTTAGATGTTGTTTTTAAAAAGAAAAATAATTAAATAGAAATAGTAAATAGAAAATGTTATAGTAGAAAATTGGGAATAAAACTAATATCACTTAAGGCTGAAAATAAAGTGGAGATACTGTGATTTAACTGAAAGTAGGAATGGCAGGGCAATCTGATTGATTATATATTATACTGTTAGTACTTTAGTGATAACGATAACAGTGTACACAGTGTGGATAAAGCAGCTCCAAATAATTATGTAATGTTTTTGAGGATTACTATGTAAAAATTTTAATTACCATTTTTTTAAATCTTACTCCCAAATTTCCACATTAATTTCAATAAATATTCTCTCTATTTGTTAGATTTTCTGTTTACATAAACATTCGACAAGTATAGTTGTTATAGTTCACTGTCAAATTACATCAATAACCACAATAAATACATCATTATTAATGACAGCTTTACTAAATTTTGTATTTATTATCATTAAAAAACGAGAAAAGAAGGCAAATTAATTTTTTTTTTTTTTTTGCAGTAATTCCTGAAGGTATGCTTTTTTAAAAGATCTGTAAAATATTAAATGCTATGAAAATTGCAAAAGGTAAATTTTAAAACTGTACAATTCTATACATATAGTGCAATGCATATTTATGATATTTATTTAAAATAAGGTATAATATTAGTACTAGATTTACTATTGTTTGGGCGACAAAATGGTTTTAACAGATGTGATAAACAAACGTATTATTTGTACTCATGATTGGTTTTGATACAAACGATTTCAAATTTGTAGCTATAAATATAAGAAATGTTACACATTTCTTGATGCGTGTTTTAAAGTGCAGGATTAAAAACTATAAACTACAATTACTATCAGAAGAAACAAAAAATTGAAATTATTACACAATCACATAATAATAAAAGAGACACAATAATTTTAATTATATAATAAAAAAAAATGAAAGTTTTTATATTATTTTATATTACATTCTTGAGAAAGAAGAGTAATTTTGTCATATATAAGGAAACTGTAATTTAAAGCTTCCAAAAAAAGACGTCAATTGAACATTTAAATTGCGCAATCTTTATGTTTAAAGGGAATCACGATATGTGCGTTACCGCGTGTTATAAATATTTTCAAATACTAAACTTGAGTCTGCCCGTGTATTAGGCACGCCTTATACATGTATAGATAGATAGAGAGTATTATATAGTTGAGGCGAGGCGTGGTACACGCAACTATAAGGAGACTTCGCACCTTCTTTAGGCCCTCAAGACTTGTCTTAGGTCCCTCCAAATAAGTAATGTTTCTTTTTGTATATTATATTTGTGTGTGTGTGTGTCCCACTGTGTATGTATTGCAGCGCGAGCTCTAAAAGTTCTCCATCAACTCTCTATAACTCAGCTATGCAGTAAACTTAAATTTAGTCTCTTATTTCCTCAGAGTGCATAGTTCTATAATTAGCACTTAATCTTTTCATTTTATTCTTTAGCAATATCACACTTTTTTTAACTGTCTAATTAAAAACTGAATGAAATAATATACAACAGGTAAAAAAGTTATAGCCTTAAGCAAGTAATGAAAATTAAACATAAGTATACATGAATGTTGTCTGATATATTTGATTAACATCTACTAATTTAAATACATTCTTTAAAAGAACTTTTTTTGAGGTAATGAAAATGATTATAGCTTTACTTCTTACTCAATAGTTATTTTATTTAAAGTAACACACGATTGTGATAATATATTTAACCATTAAAAAACTGGCACTCAGTTTCCACTGAGAAAAAAATGTACTGGATTTAAATGATAAAATATATTTATTACAATTGTTTGTACATACTGTATCTAAAAGAATTATATGTTTGGTAAAAAATATTTAAGCCATTAATTTCTACAATATTATATTTCTATACAACTGTATAACAAAATCTCATGAGGGTGTGCCCTACTATACTATAAACAACAAACAATATGATTAATATTTTTATTATCCCCAACACGAAAATTTGCATGCATCTTCTAGATTTTACAAAGAGAGAGATGAAGTTGTTTCTGGAATAATAATATGAAATTTTGTATCATTATTTATGAAAAGAAAGTTTATTGTATTTGATTAAACTAATGAGATAAGAAAATACGTGCTTTGGGTTTTAGATTTGTCAAATAATCCTTACGTTATGCACTATAAATTATAATTCTTAGAAATTATTTTAAGTTATTTTGAATGCTAATGAAGCATCAATATAATTTAGAGAAAGAATTTTTCTACTTTATGTCAAAAAAGTCAATGAGCCATTTATTTGTTATTGCTAAAATATGTAATACAAGTGGACATTAAAAATAGCTCTTTAAAAAACTAAATACACTATGCAAATTATTAATATGAACAGAGTATAACAAAGTATGAGTAGCTTCCGGATTCAATTTAAAAGAACTGACTTGAGACCTTCTTCGGGATAATTAGTCACAATCATCACGCACTGAAATGCAAAATTCGTGTTTAAAGTATCGTAAATTTAACCTCATCGTATTTATATTGCGTTCCATTTTTTCAACGCATCCGATATTTGTTTTAAATAATAAAGTTCAATTTTTCTTGTCAACAGGAAATTTCTTTGAAAACAAAGAATATTGATGGCTTTACATGACCATCAAAACTTATAGAAACTCAGTTTAAAATTTCTGTGATGTCGATACGATATGCATCAATTGTTTTCTGTTCTTTTCAAGACAGATAGATAATTTTCAAGATCATTTAACATTGCGTACAGTTACAATCGTTTGAAATATTGAGCGTTTTAAACCATAAATTCAGTATAAATAATAATATTTACAATTCCTTTCATACTTATATATCATTCCTTATATTTCTACCTACTCAGATGCGATATTGTAACTCTGGTACGCTGAATGAAAATTGTAATATTAGACATCACATAAATGTTCTATGAAGTGTGTAGAAAAAAAATATCTATGCACGTGTGTATAATAAGTGATCAAGTACTAATCTATAATCATTCATACTGTATACAATATAGGACACTTACTATAGTGATATGCGTGTAATTCACAATATAATCTCATAGGTGCTTTTTTTTTTTCACCTACGTTTATAATACCTCAAAGAATGATTTTTTTTCCATTAACACACACACCTTGATTAATTGTATTTTTGAAATAATAAATTATAGTGTTATGAAATGCGTGGTCTGATTTCTCAAAGATATTAAAAACAGATTAAAACCATTCAATTTTTATAAAATTAATATATAGAAACTAAAATATATAAATATAAACACACACATGCGCAAAAAAAAAAAAAAAAAAAAAAAAAAAAATCTTGAAATTTTAGAGGAAAACGTGCTAATTCACCATAGATTTTTGGTTAATTTTTGGCAGGAAAAAAAAAAAAATACATATTACCATGTGCTTTCCTAAAAACGTTTTGTATACATAAACAAAAAATAATTATCATATTATGGAATATAAAAACAGATTTCTTTATTTAATAGCTAAATTTGTCTCAAATATTTTTATGTGTACAACGTAACGTTCCAAAAATGTGCATAGCCTACTTGGGGGCGGGTTTCTCTTTCACGAGTGCGTGGCTACTGTTGAAGCACGAAAGACCGCTTTCCCGCATTCTATTCTACTGCTCAACTCGCTCATCTTAAACAGGCAAGCTGGACCAACACGTCGTCATGTAGCCGCGAGATAATTCGATGAAACAGAAAGTTGATGACAATTTCTCTTCCAAGTGCGTGACTATTATTACTTTCAGAAGCTTAAAATCTTTTGCAAAGGGTCAATGGTTCTTTCAAGGAAGGCATGTATGGAAATTTCATTGATACACTCATTATATATTATGGAATTTCAATATCAAAGATCCTTTTAAATTTAAGTGTCAGTAAATTATTGAATACATTCAATTTTTTCGTGTTAAAAAAAATCTTAGCTGTGTGATTAATTTTTCCTATTGAGATTTTCCCACGCTTATCATCTTACTTTCAAAAATCAAACTTCAAAGCGAGTATTGCAGTTATGTGAAAAGTGTTGAAGTAATATTTAAGAAAACTCTGTTGATATTGTTTATTATGATATTACTATTATTATTATTATCATGTTACTATATTTGTCTTCACGCCACTAAATTTACATTTTTGCTAGAGGCTTGAAAACAACGCGTGTTGAAATAATAATGATTCACTTTATTGACTTATGCTTATAACTATAAACAACAACATCAACATAATAAAATTAGACAATATAAATATATTTATGTAAAATCCAATAAATCCAATTAAGTTTGTTTTCAACTTTTTGCAAGAAAAGCTGAGTCTAAGTTATCACGCCATAAATGCTCTTTTATAGCCTCTTCAGTCCCCGACTTTTTTAAAAAATTATTTCAATGTCGTAAATTTTAACTACGTTTTTGTGCGGCTCTCAGAATGAAAAAAATGTGCCTCTTTTGTCAAAAAGGTTTTCTTACTTTTGCAGGCCCCCTGCTCAAACTATAGCTTTAAAAATCGTTCAAATTCAGGGGCGTTTTCTGGTCCAATTTTTGCATTTTTATCTCAATTTGTTCGATTTTTTATCTTTTTTTTTATTGAATTATCTAATGTCTACTGTCCACTGTCCACTGTATTACTGGAATTGAAGAGGATAGAATATTTTCAATGTAAATGTTAATTCTATATTATACTGTTCGCCTATGTTTTAGTATAATACTAAAAACTTATTTTTTGATGATGAACAATCTGGTTTCATGGGCCTGATTGTTATAAAAATTTAAACAAAATATTTTGAAAATCACCAATTTGATTTCAAAACAGTATTTGTATCGTTTCGTTTCATTTTTATAACGCATATAAAACTCTTGTTTACAAAGTTAACTTTTGCTTTAAAATCCTTTTAATTATTTATCTCTGTACTTGATTCATATAATCGCACACCTGACATTTATATAATATCAGCATGCATATTACGTGTTTAATTGAGTCTGCCTACACTGTGTTAATGGTATGCTAATGTTGTGAATTTGTTATTGTCCTTCAAAACGACAGAGGCGTGTTTGCGACCCACACTTTTGCATTCAACTATACATATATCGAGCATCCATCATTAACGCTAGATGACTTTAGATTCCATACCATAGTACAGTATACTGTGCTTATAATTGTCAATTGACACTTAGTAAATTACTTTATGTAAATGTGCTTTATGTATTATAAAATCTATGAGGTACAAATCTCTATTAAATAATGATTATATAATATTGAAATTGAAAATTTGAAATAATTTCCCCTAACAAATATTAAATTTTAAATCACAAATCTTTTTAATTAGAACATTTTTTTAACACAAATTTCTTTTTACTTTTTTAAAAATACTTTTTTTAAAAGCTGTAAAGAGACATCATGCCCTTATACGTTAGAAATTTTCAATAAATCATTTCTAAACTGTTGTAATTGGAACATGTGATTGATTGAGAATGCAAATGTATCAGAAAGGACGTACAGTATCATACACTCACAACTCAGGTAAGATGACCTACTTGAAAGAGAATGAACTTCGTGACCTCTTCTAGTGACGTCACACGCAATTCCAGATGATGTCACCTGATGTATGTACAACAATGTATAACAAGTACAATACAACCATTAATACAAATATCTAGAACTCTCTCAATAAACAAGAGTGAAGAAGTTTGAATTAAGATACAAAAAAATTATAGTTTATAATTTCACCCACAAAAAAAAAAATAATAATAATAAATAAATAAAAAACTTTATTATAACGTATTGTATATATTATTACGTATACTCTGTATACTCCACACAAATATTCAAAATTTAAACTAAAAAAAAGCCAGATAACATAACTATGGTAACAAATCATTACTTGCTAAATATAATAATAAAAAAGCATGCTGTAATAGCATTAAATATAATGGTTAGGTATATATCATTGCACAAAGGTTTGGGTGAGGTTTGATTTGAGTGCATATATGTAAAAATATGCTACACGTATTATGTTGTACGTTACTTAATGATATTACTATTTTAAAACATCACATATATTCAGCAATCATATATTAACCATAGTAAATTAAGTGTATAAATATTAATTTTGAATGTTTGCCATTGAGAAAATAAACCCATATGCCATCAACTAAGAATGGTGTGTTTTTCCGTGATGAAATCAAGCGTCATCTTTAAATATGTTGGATGTAGAATTATTTAGCATTGTTTGTTTCATAATAAATAAGTAAATTTTCAAAATTTCAAATTTTTTTTTCCCCAGAGACAAATCTATTTGTATTATACTATATATTATACAATTTATAGAAAGTTTTTTAGTTTGGGCATGCTATATAATGATGGACAGATAAATAAAATTAAAATTGACATGGTAATCAATTTTCTGTTCAGAAATATATAATGGCAAAATAAAATTGAATGTCATATTCTTCTATAATTTAATTTACTGTCAGACTCGCAGTCTATTGTCATTCAGCATAAAAGAGTGAATGGTACATTTGAAAAAGATCAACTTTCCTCGTTTAGTTCACCATGAAAGTACCAGATGGCTGCAGATACTGGTGTTTGGCAGAATAATTTGTATGTTACTTTGTGTGGCACCTGCCTGATCTTGTAGTATCTTAATGTGTGTTATACAACTTAAAGCTGAGGTTATTAAAGGAATAGACCAGAGAAAAACATAAGCATTTATATCACAAAACACTTGATGGGACTTACATAAATAGTTTTAGTTTGTCTTAACTTAACCCAACCCAATACTGTAGCTCCGTAGCTGTGATCAGCAATTTCGATTTATGCAACCTGCACAACATTTTCACACTAATTTTTGCATGTTTCTGACGTCGTAAACACGAATAGTCTCTTAAATTGCATACTTTACAGTATTTTCACGCTCTCTCGTGGGGCTACATTAACATTCTGGTATTAAATTGTCAACAGTTTTGAAGATCCCATTTCATGTTTATTCCTTAAAAAGCACATATTGCTTTATGTGGTCTATGGCTTTAATTAATTAATATACACAATGCAAAGTTGGTCTTAGAATGGGGTTTGAAATTGAAATTACCGTAAATGACAAACATACGGGATCGTTTCGATTTATATATATAGATAATAGGAGGTGACAGATTACAACCAAAATTTTACCTATAATTAATTGTACAATTTTTAAATCAAATTTATAAGGTTACCTAAACTTGTGATTCAAAATGAATCATACTATTAAATACTAATGACATCCTTCTTAATCATGAGTAAATGTTTCGCTATCCTGTACATTAGGAAAATAGTTGGCTTATTTTGTTGCAAAATTTGCCTAAATCATAGTTCTGCAGGGGCAAAAGAAAAGATACGCTCATATCTCATATCCATTTCATCATTGCATGTGGATAAACCGATAAACATAATAATTAATATTTCAATATAAAACGTGCAATTTTATTCTATGTGTTGTTTTGCTATAGTTATACGACTTAACTAAAAACTAGTATATAGCTATATCAATATTATTAATTTGTTATACTTAACAGCTAAAAATACGAGAGATATATATTTACCAAAAGATTTAGCAATAACAAATATAGACATTTTAAACAAACTTTGTAAAGGTATAAGCTGCACATAGTCATAATATTTACAGTGTTAATAAATATTGTGAAGTTATTGTTTTGTGAGTATGTACTTAAAATAATTCAAATCCGTATAATTCATTCAAATGATTTTAAATAAATATGGTAACAGAGGTGCACTTCAAGACGTTTGCTGTCGTATAAGCATTTCATAAAAACTGCATTTCTAGACCGAGCACCCTCGCAGGTGACACTCAGGTAATCTACAGGACCTACTCATCTGCAGTAATATTAATTGCAGAAAAAAGGAGACAATGCAGAGACCATGGTAGAGACGTGCAACTTCATTGCTTTTCTTTTAATTTTAAAAACACAAAGGGGGAAAAAGGTGGTATATACAGTATAATATAAATAATATGAGCGTTCGGGTAGAGCCGGTAGAGTGTATATAGGGTTATAATATGTGTAAGCGTGGGCAAGAGTCTCAATACTTAACCTTACTCTCTCTCTCTCTCTATGTATATATATATATATATATAATATAATATAATATAATATAATATATAATATATATATAATATATATATATATATATATATATATATATATATATATATATATATATATATATATATATATATATATCTTTCACTCGAAAATAATAATAATGAATTTAATAATAATAATAAGTAACTTTATTAAGGCGTTGTGAGGGCTTAACAGCCCTATTTTACAAAACCTTGACCACAACATTACATGAGATAATTACAAAAGCAAAAAAACAGGTAAGAATAAGATTTAATTTATACATTTAATACCTATAAATCAAAAAAAAAAATTTATAACAAACATTTCTTTAAAACATAATAACTTTCTTTTTTTTTTTTTTTTTTTTGCTTAAGTTAGAAGATAATTATTTTACATAAATATTTGTAAGCCAGATATAAAGATAAATATCTGACAATAAAAAAGAAAACTAGGAAAAGAAAAAAAAGAAAAAAAAATAATAATAATAACAATAACAATAAGAGAAAACAAAAGGAAAATACTAGATGTTATACACATTACCGGCCGCATATCCAGATGGAAAAGGAGCACCCCCTATGAACAGCACGGACGCCAAACAAGCATCCTCCCCGGCCGCCACGAGTGGTGGACATCGTGCATTACACAGCCCACCCACCACCCGCGCCGGCCGAAAAAGGCGCATACCCAACATCCGCGCTGCTCACAGAACCACCCCCCCAACCATCCAGACACGCGGCCAGCGTTTTTACAATGATAATACATGAAGTACTATGCTTTAATTTTTTTTAATAAAGGTGATAATTTATTTATTCATTTATTTGGATACCTATATAACAGTGCAATTATGAACTCGTATATTTGCATTACTCACTTCATTGCAATGAGTTTAAGTTCTAGTATATTTACAAATTCATAAATAATTATGTGTTGTTTACTCTCTTTTACACCACTCAGACAGCGAGTACATACTTTTAATATGACATGAACATGAAACTTGGGGCATTTTTATCATACTTTTATTTTGGATTGAATTCACCAGTCTCAGTCTCCTTGAATCCTATAGTCACTTTGATCCAAATGTATTGTTGCTTAAGTTGTAAAAATGGGGTAGCTTATAGCTTATGTCAATATTAGAACTCTTATATTGTTCTATAAATTTAAATTACACTTTGTTTAGTAGAAATGGGCATTTGAAAAGTACATGTTTTCTCGTTTAGTTCGCGCTAAAAGTACCAGATGGCTGCAGATACTGATGTGTGTATGTATGGCGTAGGGAACATGTATTAATATATATTATTCATTCAGAAACACGAGTATATTAATAAATAAGTGAGACAATGCAGTAGTTCTCGTAGAGATGAGGTTGACAGTGCTATAATCACATTTACGGCAGACAAAGGGAACTGGTTCAAATGTGCACATAATAAACAGATCATAAATTTATAACAGTAATCCATAACTTGTTTTAATATTAACTAATTATATATGATCAGCGTAAATATTTATATAAGTTGTTTCAGCTTGAACAAAGAATATATATATATATATATATATATATATATATATATATATATATATATATATATATATATATATATATATATATATATATATATATATATATATATATATTATATATATATATATTATATATATATAACTATTATAGTCTACCAATTTTACCCTTTATATAATTAATTTATAATTTCTTTACTATCCTGTAGGCTAGGCAAATAGTCGGTCCATTAAGTTGCCCAAGTTGCCTACGATGCAATTTTGCAGGGGCAAAAATTAGCTACAAGCACGCTGCGTCTTAATTGAACAGTAAAAAGATCGATAAAATAAGAAAATAATACAATATATTTATTTATTTTTATACATGTTTTTTATTGCAATGGTGCAAAAGAGGAGACTGCTTAAATAAATGCATAATATGATATACATGAATTTATCGATGATATTAAATGTTTAAATAAGATATAACATCATGAAATCCCATTACTATTACGATATATTTAAAAAAATATATATACAAATTTTAACATTATATTTACAAAAAATAAAAAAGGTATAAATTACATATTACATAAATATATAATTAATACAATACAATGGAAATATGATGATAATATTTCATAAGAACACATTATTCAATGCCATGCTGTATAATACGTATATGAATCCAGATTTTTTTTTTTTTTATAGTTGAAAGTCTAACTAAGAGATTTATATTTAAAAAGAAATTCATTCTTACATTATATCAATAATTATAAATCTGTTTCGAACGGAGTTTTAGTTATTTGTTCATTTTGTTTTGATTCTTCATTCTCACTTTCTTTGTCACGAGGAATGCTTGACAATTGAGAGCCCACTTTATCACTGGTGTGATTTACTGCAAATGTAGGTACAACTTTTGGAAGTCTTGGAAACAATTCAGATGCGTACAAGACCTGGATAATAAAATATTATCAAAAACTTAATTTCTGGAGAATAAATTGTGTGTTCAATCATATAATATAATCAAATAATCAAGAAATCAGAAGATAGAAATATTTCTACTACCTATTTTACTGTTATGACGGTTGTGACACATAGTGAGTACAAAATATAAAATCTTGTACTCACTATTTTATGTATCTTTATCAAAACTCGTATGTGTCGAGCTTTTTATTTTATTTTGATTTGTGTATATTATCTTACGGTGATTACAGCCAAAGTAGTTCCTTGCAGAGATCCTGCGAGCACGTCACTCCAGTGATGTTTGTAGTCAGAGATACGGGAGAGCGCCGTGAACCAAGCCAGGGAGAAGACGGCGAACTGGAAGAGATGACGGAACAATCGTAATTCTCGCCACGTCCAGCGAGCGTGGACATACATCTGTATAAATAACATAACAATAAATAAATACTAATTAATGGTATTTATTGTTTAATCAAATAATTAAAGGTAGATAAGATAATAAATTTTAAGTTATTGAACCCAAGGCGCAGACAGGACATTGAGTCGTATCAACTGAACACGGAAATAAATAACTCTTTATGAAATAATCAAAATAGACAAAACCCTGAAAATACAATATATCTAAACCCATTGTTAAAAAAATAAACGATTGTCCCACAGCTTTTATGTTAGTATTACTTTACATAAACTATGTCGTAATATTCTGGTCAAGAACATGTAATAAGGCTGAAATAACCATGTACATTTCTTAAATAAACTTGTTATTATTAATTATTATTATAAAAAAGTTTATAAATCATCGTCATTAAAATTTCACTTTATAGTAATTATTTGATTTTAAAAACATAAAATCTTACGAAATCTCTCTGCAGATTCTTAATCTGTGTCATTGAAATGGTTTTAGGTAATGAAATAAACTTGTATATTTTATGATGCAATGTATTTTTACAAAATTTCTTTACAATATTTTATTTTTCCTTTTAATACGTATATACTTACAACAAGGAATATCATGTTATAAGCGGAACTTGAAGAATGGCCAGACATGAAAGATAATCTTTAAAAGAATTAAATGTAGTTAAAATTACAGAGAACAAGTTATTTACGATATACTTGCAAATTTGCTTGCTGTTATTACAGACCTCATTTCTCGCAGTTGATAAGGGTCACTACCGAGACACTTGAAGTCCTCAATGTAATGATTTTGGTACTCAGCTAGAGAGCAGTTGACATCAGGCCGACACGCGTCCATGAAGTGAGGTCTCAATCGGCCAATTTCATACTTTGCAATGTCCGTAATCAGATGAGAGCAAGCTGCTCCGAATAAAAAAACTCGAAGCACCTATTGAAAGAATAATTTTATTTACGCATTGTATAAATATTATCGTTATTATTTTATTTTTTACCTTGTAACATTCCAATATCCACTTATTAACGTCACGCCCTTCTAATAAAATTTTAAGACTTCTTTGAAAATTCCATCGAGCAATAATAATATATTCCGTTATAAAGATCTAGAAAATATTAATATTGTAAAAGATAAAATTAAATGCTTAAAGTATACAGCAATATTTATTTTGTAAAACTCTGCGCACTTCATCATTAATTGAGTCAAAGCAAGGGTAAGATAATCTTATGATTATTATCAGTGTAAATATATTACTTACGATTAGAATGGGTAAACCATATCCAATAAAATACAAAGCAAAGCTTGAAACAGTTCCATTTTTATATGGGTGGCTTAAAGATTCATCATTGCAAAAAAATCCTCTTTTGTACGGTTCTCCGTGCAGTTTATATAGCAATATTGATAAAGTGACTGCAAAGAAAAGTTATAGTTTGTAATCAAATCTGTCCGTGGCAGGGTCGGACTGACAATCAAGGGGCCTCGTCCGCAAAAGGGGTGTAACACCCTTTTTAGGGGCCACAAAGGGGGCGTAACACCCTAGTTACGCCCCTTTTTTGGGTCTTAGGGGCCTCCAAACAGGGGGGGCCAAATCCGCAATTGCGGACTTACTCTTATGGCCAGTCCGAGCCTGGTCCGTGGTACTTAAAGCCCTTGTCCACTTACTTTTTTATCATCTAGAATACTAGATTGATAATTATCATACCTTATTTCAAAATTCTTTATTCATTTCTTTCATCCTACACACACAATACATAAAAATATGCATCTGTCCAGGTTATTGCTTTAAACAAAAAACACAAGCAAATAGAAATGATAGTCAATAAACAATATATAATATACAAAAACAATTACACATCAAAAATAAAACAATACAAAAAAAAAAGATATACTACAAATAACTATACTTATCTGAGTCGTTAATAAACTCATCAACTGAATTAATAATATTGTTTATTTAATAAAAAATATTTTTAAGTTTCTTTTAACATAATTTGATCTGGTTCCTTTCTTAATATGGATGGCAGATTATTATAAATTAATTAATTAGTTATTATCCATGAATTAGACACCAACACGTTGATTTTGTATTTATTTTCATTTTAGCGGTTATTTCACGCATCTGACGTCACAATGTACCGATGGGGTTGTGATACGGGTAAATAATTTGAGGGAGGGGCTTAAATTTATCACGTGACCAGAGCGGTGACTGTGATTGGCGGCAGTAAATTGTGACGTCAGATACGTAAATAACCGTCAAAAAGAAAATAAATACAAAATCAACGTGTTGGTGTCTAATTCATGGAAAATAAGGTATGGTAATTACCAATCTAGTATTCTAAATGATAAAAAAGTAAGTTGACAAGGGTTTTAATATATATAATATATATATATATATATATATATATATATATATATATATATATATATATATATATATATATATATATATATATATAAATGCAAATTTGTTTGTCAACATTAATAACATCCAAATTTATTTAAAGACATTCAAATGTGTATGTATAAAAAATTGGTTACAGACATTCAAAATAATATAGCAATCGGTATACGCAATTTGATACTATAACATTTAATTGTTACAGCAAAATTAGTCGGACACCAAAATGTGAGGCACAGTATATTTATAGTACACATTTTTCTATCGTTGAATATAAAATAATAATTATAAATAATACTATTATTCTATTAATACTATAGACGAAAAAAATGGCTTGGCAACACTGTAGCAAATGTGCGCGCGCACGCGCGCCGAGAAAGGATAGAAATGATAGCCGAGATAGGATTTTAACTTTAAATCAAAGTGACAGCAGCACAGAAATGTTGATGCACCTTGGGTATATTTTTTATGTATACCTTAAACCCCAAAGTTATTAAATCAATTATCACTGAAGTGATATCGTGCATACAGCTTGAGTAAAAAAATAATTAAGACGCTCCCCAATGCTATCAGTATAGGGCAATCCTTTCTCGGCGAAGAGGCCACGCCCCTTTTGAACTAAAACACCAGGTGGCGCGTCAATAGTTTTTTAGCTCTATAATATAGTATAGTGAAAATGTAATTGCTTGTGCTTTTGTATATATAAATAAAGACATAATAATATAATAATAAAATAATTGTATGTAATACTATACTGACCAATAGAAATGCAAGTCCAATCAAAAAGAACCCGCAAGAATATTTTTAGGGTCTTCATTTCAGATAGCATTATATCTAAATGTATCTGTCCGTCCAACAATCTGTGCAAATGAGAGAACGAGAAATCTGCATAAGCAACAAGTTAACAATAAAAAGAGACGCTCTTGAAATTGCTTGTAGAGAGAATTAAATAAAAATTAATTCAGTTTTAACAATTCACTAACTAAATCACACCCATAATAAGACTAACTGCTTAGTATTAAAATATAATTTTGTAACCACTTGAGTTCTAAATATCCTTCCGTGTCTGAAGGCACATATAAAAAGAAGGAAGCAGGAAACACAGATAACAGAGTAATAGTGTAATGTTTTGTTATAAGATCATCATGTTATAATGATTAATATTGTAATGCAGATATCAGTACAGTTCATAATTAAGGTTATCTCAAACTATAATGTAATTTTTCAGAATAAAACTGCATTGCAAAACTAAATTTTTATCACGTGGTTTAACTACGTATTATTCAATTAATGACATTCCAAAACAAGTAAAAGATGAAAAAAGTCAACCTTTTTTTTTTTTTTTTTTTTAATATAATTATGCATATTAATATTACCGACCAGGGTCGGACTGGCAATTAAGGGGCCTCGTCCGCAAAAGGGGTGTAACACCCTCTTTAGGGGCCACAAAAGGGGCGTTACACCCTAGTTACGCCCCCAATTGCGGACTCGCTCTTATGGCCAGTCCGAGCCTGGTACCGACAAAAACACTATAGGAAACTTTGTTGAATATATTTTAAAATTTATTATTGTAACTTCCTTTTTGTAGGCATATAAACTTCAATTTTTAAATATTATATTTATCTTCTTCGTTCTTTCAGCAATGAAATGTTTATGTTATTGAATGAATTGTATATTAGGATTTCATTTCATTCTTATATAGTTACAATCAAGGTATACACCTTGGTTACAATTAAATAAAAATAATATTTAAAAAAGTTACTTTATTAATTAAAAGGTTTTATGTATTACTAAAATTTCATTCAAATAATTTGCATAAACTAGTTGATAATAAAGTATAGCAATTTTTTTTTTACCTCAAGCACAAATATTGTATCTTACAATATTTAATATAGAATTGAAATTTTAAAACATTTAAATCTATACACTTTAAAATTACACTAATTCAGCATAAATATATGCTACGATTTACATTACTGATACTGTATTATAAGTATTAAACAGTTTTGAATTAGAAATTAAATTATATATTTTATTATGAACAGTTGTACTATCTTAATTTTATTTAAATTGCTTAATAAATCTAAATAATTCAGATCATACAAAGAAAATTAGAACTTATATATATATATATATATATATATTTCTGATTTATATTAAACTTATTTAAAATAAAGTATCTTATGAATTAGACTATTAAAAAAATATTTTATTCATGAACCATACAACATTATAATCTTTAATTAATGACGTCATGATAATAATGTAATTGCTTATCTGTTGATATTATAATTTTCTCTTCAAATGATCTTGTCTAAATAAACATCAACTTCCGTTAAAATAAAATAAAAGAGACAGTGTATTGGGATTTTTTTTAAAATCATTAAATAGATCATAAAAATTAAATCAACCATATATTTTTTAATGAGAGTAATATAAATGAGTTTATAAAAATATAAATGACAACCATTATATTATTTTAATATATATAAAAAGGCGGCTTCTGGTACAAGGCATAGAATTAATTATCACTTGAATCTGCGCTGACATCTTTTTGTACCATTGGAAGAGTATTATTGCTGACGGCTTTAGAAGTACTGTGATATTTTGGGAACAACTCGGAGACGTACAGCACCTGTGTCATTAGTAAAAAAAAAAAAAAAAAAAAAAAAAAAAAAAAAAAAAAAAAAAAAGAGGTGTCAGTTAAAATTAATGTGCTGGGGTTTATAACACAAATATCAATTACGTACTGTGAGTAATGCCACAATTGTTCCTTGAAGTAAACCAACAGTTACGTCACTCCAGTGATGCTTGTTGTCAGAGAGACGGGAGAGTGCCGTGTACCACATGAACGCGAAGGCAGCGAGCTGCACGAAATGACGAAGCAGTTTTGAGCCGCTCCACGTCCATCGAGCATACACGTAAAGCTAGAAAAAAATAAAGAAAGAAAAAGAGAGAGAGAGAGAGAGAGAGAGAGAGAGAGAGAGAGAGAGAGAGAGAGAGAGAGAGAGAGAGAGAGAGAGAGAGAGAGAGAGAAGAGAAAAAAAGAAAGAAAGACACAACAAAATGTTAAAGTATATCATTATACAATCTACCGATCTATTATTTTAATTAACAAAGATTTATTTTACGTCGTATTTTCTACAAAAGTAACGTATTATAACATTTAGGGTGTATAGGTTATGGACAACATTTTTTCTTCTTTTTTTAATCACTTAATGCTAGGTATACAGTAGGTCCTAAGTTATTAGTTTAGCTCTTCGTACGATCATAGACTAGCTTTTTTGTGTGATAGCATTACATAAAAATAAAGTACACATAATAAATAATTGTATAAGCGTCACATGTTTGAGATTTAATCTAATATATTATAGTATGTCAAATAAAGAAATGCTATTTCCAACTTAATGTTTTCAAATAGAATTCAGTAGTTCTACCTACACGCATACTATCATTATATATAGAGTCTGAGAGCAATAATCATTTTGAGACAATTTTCAATAACTTTTAGATTATCTCCATTCTATAAACGTCTAAAATTTTATGGAGGGCTTTATAATTTGGCGGCAAACATCTTAACAGATAATCGTCAAGCACGACTTACTTTTTTTTTCTTTTTTTTTTTTTTTTGCCCGGCTTGTTGTATCATCCCACATAACTTTTAAATTTGAAAGACTTAAAATATCCATTTAGTAGCATATATGAGACCAGCTTATATACATATACAATATTTTGAAAAATATAAAAGGGCTATTTGTTATCGTCGAGTCAAAAGTAAAATAATCTCTTGTATATAGTAGACGAGATAATAACTAAACGCATATTAAAGAAACTAAAAACACGTTAGATTAAAGAAAAAAAAAATCTTACCCTTATACCCTAAAGGCATACATTATCATGAAGAAGTATGAGCGGTCCATGTAGACCCATCCCACTTTATACTCAAACTATAAACTTGCCATCATTAAATCATTTTTCATCAAAATAAAACACCTCAAAGTATAAAACTTGAAATGTGAATATTTTAGCCTATTTAAATACAAACTTGATATTATTTTTTTTCTTGGTATAGAAATCATTGTTATTCTACACCAACGTAATATAGTAATAAAAAGTGGTTATATAGAGAGTGGAATAAAAAATATTTATATATACTTACAGCAAGGAAAATCATGCAATAGGCGCTGAATGATGAGTGCCCAGACATGAAAGACAATCTGCAAAAAAAAAAGAACAAAAAAAATTAATTCGATCACTTCAGGTTATTTTAACCATATAAAAATATATAAAGAACTCACCTCATTTCTTTAAGCTTATGGCTATCAGTTTCAAGACATTCAAATTGTTCAATATAACGATGTTGATTTTCAGGCAAAGTGCAATTGATATTAGGACGACATACATCCATAAAATGAGGGCGTAAACGTCCAACAACATGTTTTGTAAAATCAGTTGTAATATGAGAACATGCTGCACCAAACAAAAACACTCCAATCACCTATATAATATAACATAGTATAATTAGTTTTAATTTTTAATGATTTTATAATTATATTTTTACCTGATAACATTTCCATATGTATATGGGGATATTACATCCAGCTAATACTTTTGGGTTACGAGCAAGTTTTTTATTTTTTGGAGTAAAGTATTCAGTAATTAATATCTAAAAATAAAGATATAAAATTAAAAACAAATCATCTGCAATTTATATATAATTTATTGCTCTATAACAGATATATCTTTTGTTTTTCTCTGTTAACTTACAATGCTAATGGGAAAAACAAATGAGACGGAATACATGACAGAAGTGGTTACTGTGCTGCTGTGAAATGGATAGTTTAACGTGTCATCCTGACAGAAAAATCCTCTATGGACTGTAGGTGCATAATCTCGTATCAACTTATTCGTTATCACAACTGTAATTATAATATTCAGATTACTTCACGTTCAAGCTTTTCTTTTGGCTTCATATAACACAATATATGGTATTATACTGTATATAAACATAATACACACACACCTCTTGTTCAAAAAAAAATTATACGTAAGTGCATATAGCATGGATGAAAGAAGCAGTTTTTGTGGGACGAGCTATATAATTATATAATGTTATTTATTTTATTAAAATTCAAAATATTTTACAAAAAATATGAATATTATAATGATGAGTTAAAGTAGCATTGAGAACTATTTTTTTAAATAAAAATTTAAAATTATATAATATGTATATTGGTTTATTCCTTTATTGCAATGTATCTTACATTATTTATTCTTATTCTTTAAGTATAACGGAATAAAGATAGTTAAAATTGAAACGAAATTCAAAAGATTAATGCAAAATAATAATAATATCACAATTACAAATTGATATGTTGAAAGAAGAGTGAGAGAAAGACAAACTGACACAAGCAGAGAAAGCGAAATAAAATAATTTAAAATTAACTTACCAATTCCCAAAATAAATAAGTCAATAAATATTTTTCTGAACACAAATTTGTCCTGTGTTGGCATAGTTGGGCGAGATGTTGATGAATGTGTTTTTACACTTGAGAGCGGACTCTGAAAGACAAGTCAGTCGTCTTTGCAGAGCTTCTACTTAAATAACAACAGAACTAAAGATGCGCACGCATACAATAATTATTTCTTTATGCGTGCTTTCTGCGAAACAAAATGTAACCCAATACTTCAGGATCATATTAAATATTCTGGACAGATAAACTAGTTTTTTTTTTAACTTGTGAATTGATTACTTTTTTTTTTTAACTTACAAAAAGTTGACTGAACCAAATATAAGTAATCTGACAAAAAGTATCGAATAAAAAATACACAATTTTGTGCTCTTATTATCCAAATAAGCAAATTGCATTTAAATGTCTTAAATCCTGTACTGGTCATGTCAGGAGTATTCCTTTTATCCTAGTAACTAAAATTATACACTTTTTTAAGTTCAACAGACATTTCCCGAGTTTTGTTTTATTGTTATTTTTTTTAAGTCTTTAATTAAAGTTGCAAAAAGAAAGGGAAAAAATGTGATAGGACAAAAAATATAACGTTGGTCATCTCCAACTAAACACCAAGGATTGTTCAACTTGTCTAAGGGGAAAAAAAAAAAAAAAAAAAAACTAAGTTTTTAGTGTTTTTTTTTTTTATACCCATAAAACTATCCCGAGTGCATTCCATTACAAAAAGAAAATTAAGATTGAGAGAGACCCTTCTCACATTAACTTTTTTTTTATTACATTAATAATAGTGAACGACAAGAGGCTATTATAATACCCAACCAGATGTGTTGAGATTTCTTTTTGAATAATACGAATCAAATCACCACACAGTCCGGAATTATAATAATATTGCTTGATTAATTTATTTTACATGTATATTTTTATTAAAAAAATGATTTAATTACAAAAGAAAACAGTAAAAATTTGATTTTATAAAGTTAAGTAGATTATGTTTGAAACCTCTAAAAAAATAAGTCTGTATTTCAATACTTTCAAGAAAATATAAACTCTTGAAATTTATTAAGTTTAAAACTTGCATTGATATATTTAAAGCTGCCAGAGGTACCAAAATGCCAAGACACATAGTAAAAATATCAAAATAATTAAGTAACGACGTTTTTAGCTGCACTTTGTGGGAGAAGCACAACATTTGTATCTGATGGTGCAATCTTATTTGCCGGAGACTGCTTAGAGAAGAATTCGCAAACAAACAGCACCTAGTAGGTCAAAAGTCAAGGTCAATGATTGGCAGTATTAAAGAAAAAATTATAATTTGTATTTATGTTTAAATTATACATTTATGTTAAGACTGATTAATATAAGAATTTAAAAAATCTAAAGCAACATTAACTCAGGTAAATTACATTGAATTACTTACAATAAGTACAGCCACTGCAGTTCCTTGTAAAGAACCTGCGAGTACATCACTCCAATGATGTTTGTAGTCGGAAATACGGGAGTGTGCCGTGAACCAAGCAAACGTAAAGGCACCAAACTGGACCGTATGACGTAATAACTTAGATCCTCGCCACGTCCAACGAGCATATATGTACATCTAAAACAATAGCATGCGTGATTTAATGTCAATTAGAAATTGAGATATGTATCAGAATAAATTTCTTTAATGGATGTAACAGATGTATCTGAATTGGATAAGTGATAGGGCTATAGGCTGCACGAAAGAATAAACATAATATATTAAATAATTTATTTATATGTATAAAAAAAAAGCAGTTTTAGTTAATAATTTGTGGTTTTCCTTGGGAAAATATTCTCTGATAAATAATTATAGCATTACGATATAAGGAAAATATATATGAGTCCGTTCTTGATGCAGAAAGGTCAAAAAAGTTCATTACTTCGCTTACAAGACAACGTATCGACATTGCAAAGTAAAATATAATAAACATGTTAATAAATGTACAACTAATGAATGCAATAAACAGCAACGCATTATATAAGGTTGTGTAAACGCTGTTAGAATAAATAACTTGCATCGGCTTAAAATCACAATAACAAAAGAAACTAACAAAGTGAACGCGATTTGAATTTATGTTTTTTAACAATAATTTATTTCAGGCTTCTTACGATATGTATCCTAAATGAAGCAATAAATTTAAAAGAAAAAAAAAAGCTTGGCAAGACATATATCTGATGTATATACACACAAAAGAATATTTGTCTGAGGTGGCTTTCGCTCAACCGTCCCTCGGTAAAGGGAGACGCAACACAGGCCAGCCAAAATTCTAATAATTTTACCACTATATATATACATGCATAGGTATTTTTCTACATGAATAAATATTACTTACACAAAGGAAAGCCATGGTATATGCAGAGAACGAAGCATGGCCTGACACAAACGACAACCTGAAAATAAAATAAAATTTTATAAATTATATTATACATGTGTGTGTATATACACAAAATTCAAGTTCATGAATACATTCATGAAGCGAATGCTTTAAAATTAATCAATCACTAACCTCATTTGTTTTATCCCATCCTCGTGTGTGCCTAAACAAGTATAATCTTCAATATAGCGATGTTGGTTTTCTGGTAATGAGCAGTTCACATTTGGGCGACAAACATCCATGAAATGAGGTCGCAAACGCCCAATTACATGCTTTGTAATGTCAGTGGTAAGATGTGAACAAGCCACTCCAAACAGAAATACACCGATCACCTAAATCAAATATAATTATAAATAAACACTCCAGCGCATTATATTATACTATATAGCAACTCCATGCAAGCATTTAACTTTTACCTTGTAACACTCCCATATCCACGGAGAAATATTCAAGCTAGCGATGTTTTTTGAAGACCTCTCATAATTTTGTTTAGTAAGTATGTATTCAGTGATAGCAATCTACAAATCAATAAAAAAACCATTGTTTTATTATTTATAAAAGTAGGCATGACGCAATGCAAATAATCAACTGTGAATTAATTTGAGGAAATTATAAAAACCATATGGTATTTTGTACTGTAAAATATCAACAGAAAATTTAAATCAATAAGAAAATCAATAAATAAATAGATAAATAAATAAATAAATAAATAAATAAAAATAAATAAATAAATAAATAAATAAATAAATAAATAAATAAATAAATAAATAAATAAATAAATAAATAAATAAATAAATAAATAAATAAATAAATAAATAAATAAATAAATAAACAAATAAAATATCATACTCACAAGAATCAATGGTAAGGCAAGTCCCATAAAATAAACCACCGATTTTGGAACAGTATTGCTGGTTGAGTAAGGGTAGCTGATGGACTCATCATTGCAAAAGAACCCTCTAGTATGAGGTTTTCCATATAGTTTAAATAGAAGTATTGGTAAAGCGACTGAAAAATTCACCAATAATGTAATTCAACAATTCTCCTCTTACCAAAAATGCATAAAAATTAAAATTAATAACAATAATAATAATTAATAAATAATAAAAAAAATATATACAGGGCTTAAGTTTTCCAAAACATTCAGAGAATTAAGTAATTATATTTACAAACGTTATTATAAAGTTTATAGACTTACCAATTCCAAAGCAGATAAAATCAAGAATAATTTTTCTGAGCAAGACTCTGTCCTTCTTTGCCATCACTCCCGACAGAGAGAGATGCTAACGAAAGTTATCTAAAGACGTCGAGAAGCATAATATAAAGTAAGAAGACGAAGGCGAGATGCCGAGTCAAAAAAGAAGGGAAAAAAAATCTTCCTCCTCTCCCACTAGCAACAACATTGCGCACGCATCTCGAAATAAACAGAAACAGAAATAGAGAATCAAAACAAGATATATAATATATAATTATATAAGCATGAATAACTAATAATGATGAAAAGTTAAAGAAGTGAATTGGAAACAGCGTCAATCTGTTTTATGATTGTCGATCAGCATAGCACGCAAGCCAGCTGCTGAATGAAATCAGTTTAAATTTCGCACTGAAAGAAACAGCACGTACTATAATATACCAAGGAGACACACAGCTATTTTTAGTATCACAGAATCAAATGGACTAAGGATAAAATAATTACATTACGTAAATAAATAAAATAATAAAAGAAAAAAGAAAACTGTACTGTGGCAAATTAAAAATTCTTAAGGAAATTAAATTCTATATTATAAACTTACATTCTTATACTCTTTAAATAATGGTGGAAAATAAAACTCATTACTTAAATAATGTTCATGCTGTCTGAACATAATGAATGAAAAAAATTTATATATCATCATCATCACATTCTCTTTCTCAAGACGTTCCATATTATGTAACGTAAAAAAAAAACACAGCTCGCAGAAGTATGATTATAGGAAAAATTTGTAATGATATGCAAATTATAAAACAAACAAATATCCATTTATTTATTCAATCTTTACGTTTCTCAGTAAACAGTATAATATACGAATGTTTAGTTTATAAAATGAAACTTCATCCTAAACTCTCTTTTAAATATAAATTTACGTATCAGTAGATATAGGATTTTTTTTAAGAGGAAAAAAAATTTACATAAAAAAGGCATAGATAATATGGAATATGTGAAATGTTGGTAATATTTTATGAGGATATACTGTTATTATAAGAGATTTAGCAATTCAAAGTCCTACACATAAGCAAGGAGTAGTATTTAATAAATTTTATATGTTATGATATTCATAGCAATTTTCTATACATGTTAACACCTACGTATTGTATATGTCATTTTCGTTCTTCAAACTTAATAATTTTTTAATTAACAGAAAAAAAAATCATATATAACTTTTAAAAATAAATTAGTTGAAATAACAAAAATACTATCTTTACTTCATTATTATTCATACAGTAATTGATAGCAAAGTGTATATTATAACAGGCAGTAGTTAGTAAGAATAATATTTACATAGGATATGAAACAAATTTTAAATCATTTATATTCGAATACTACGAAAAAAAAAAAAATTTTTTTTTGATTGGTTTTTCTTCTTCTTCCAATTAAAAATATCAGCTATAAAGTTAATCATCACTCATAATTTTACAGAGATTAATTGATCATGTTTGTTGCTCAGTAACACGTTCTCCATTAGGTACAACAGCATTAGTATGAACAGTCACTACATTTAAATCACAGCTAGGGTTATTTCGTCTTCTTAATGGAGAACCTTCATTTGGTCTTAGAAATGCAACTTCTCGGAATGGTTTGATTGCTCGTATCTGAGAAAAAGTATAATAAAATATTTATTATTATAAGAAATTTATATATGAGTCACATATTATTTGATATACTTACGATAAGAATTGCAGCCGCAGCACCCAAGAGTCCTCCTGCAGTGACGTCACGGAAGTGGTGCATGTTATCCATTACTCTAGATACAGTGGTGTACCATGCAGCTAGTAATGCCATCCCTTGTAGGAGAGGACGTGATAAGAAACAAGCCAGCTGTTCAGTACCACCCTGGGTCATACGATGCTGAAGGTACGCCTAAAAGAAAACAATGAAATTTAAACACCTTTCCGGTTTTCAGTTTTTATTTACTTTATAGCTATATACAAAATAAAATAGATGGGTATAATAACATAAATAAAATTACCACAAGAAAAGTTGCGGAATAAAATGAGATATTAGCATGTCCGGAAGGAAAAGAGACACGAGCTTCTTTAATGCGGTCAATAGACGGTCCTAAACAATCGTACTCCGTGATGTAATCGTAAGGGTTGAAATTATCTCGAGGATTGCAGTCCACGTTCGGCTCGCATACAGAGATGAAGTGTGGCCGTAGAGCACCCACGTGGTACTTAGCTGTAATCAAAGCCAATATATCATAACTTCAGTACAAGCTATTTTTATCTCTTAATTTAAGAGCCCAACTTTAGATAGGCATCTTTTCATAACATCTATGTATTTAAATACATGTAAATCGTATTTTCGCTAGTATTTCTCTAAAAATTGTTTCTTAAGTTTTATTTTTGGAACAATAATAGCTTTTTACAATGTCTGCGCATTAGGAGTGTGAATTTTTTCTATCGCGAAAAATACTTTAAATATAACGTTTTTTGGTTATATAATTGCTATAGTTAAAAATATAAAACTACCAATGCGCGCTTAATTTTTTGTTCTATTAAATGGTGTGATTCAAAATCCAAATTAATAATTAAAAGTAATAAATGAGACATTTGATAAATACGAAATCATGTGTTTCACATTTTATTAAATGTGCGCCTTAGAATTATGCTGCACTGAATCACATTGCTTCGGGCTTCATTTTATTTTTGAAGACAGGAAGCTACTATCTACCTTTATCATCAAATTTGTTTTACTTCTGATACATGTTGATAATAAGTTATGCTTGACAATATATTGTCATTATTTTGTATACTAAAATAAGATGCAGCACTATGCGTATAGGACAAATAATTTAATTATAATAACAAATGCAAATTTTATCAAATTCATGCGTCAATATTTTTCAAAAATATGTACCCGAAACTAATAAAATGAAATACTATAGTTGAAAATCAAGTAATTAATTAAATTTCAAACTATTCATGCTGTTTTTTTTTTTTTTTTTTTTTTTTTTTTTTTTTTTTTTTTTTTTTTTTGTAATTTGCTTATTTTAATTTTTACATTTGACCCACCTATTGATCCAGTGAGGAAATTTCCTTGACAAGCTTGTATTGATCTCGATGTAAATTGCGTCAAGTATACTGATTAAGTTTTAGTAGTTTAAAGATTCTTTGTTATGCAATACCAAATATGATATGATGACCAAATTGGAACAATTTTCACTTCAAACATAAATTATTTGCAAATAATTACAAATTAATGTATAACACAAAAAACTAATAATTATATTTCATTCAATATGACTATAGATACCTTAATTTTTTTTTTATAAATTTGATGGTACAATTTCATAAATTGAATGGTTTATCAAATCTATAAAGAGACAATATATAATTGAAACTATAATGAAAAATATATTTATTCCATAAGCTATAAGTTTTTTTTTTTTGTTTTTTTTTTAAGTTTTAGTTTGGCTTTTGAATCTTGATAATTTTAAAAATTATTAATGTTTTTTTATGGATACCAATTTGCATTATAGTTAAGAATTAACTGCTATACAAAGTAATAAATTTTTATAGTTATATATCATACACACACAAAAAAAATACGATTTCCAAAATTTTAAGCATGAGTATCTTCTGTGTATTTATTTGTAATTCTAAAGTTAAGTGTATAGTGTAATCAATGTAATTTTCAATCTCCTAATAATTTTAGCTTGCTAAATTTTGCATTTTTTTTTTTTTTTTTTTTGTATTTTGTTCGTTCTATCTGTCTATGCGTATAGAAGCAACGATATTAAGTTTTATATAAAGCTTTACTTCAATATTTATACATAATATGAGTATAATTCATGTTGTGATAAGAAATACATAGTCCAAACTTGGCCAGGAATTTCTCTCAATACCTTTATCGCTGGGTATTTTTGTTTACTACTATCATAGAAACATCCTGTAAAAACTTCAGCCACTTGAATCACTGGTCACGTGACTTCGATCACGGTGTTTTTCCAGAGTGCACCGGACTAGATTTTTTTTATTTTTTATATATAATATAAAGAAATATAAAAGATTAAAATATCCCTATGATATTGTGTGATAAAGTAAATGAATCATCATTATAGGGATCAGCCTAATATAATTAAATAAGATAAGAACACCTTTTCAATATTTTCCCTCAAATTAAGTCTAATAATTTTTTAAATAGATATACATGAGCATAAAAATAAAATTACGCTTATAAGATATACATTTAGATAATTGAATGATTTGAATGTAATCAGAACAAATTTATTAAAACTGATACCATGGTGGGTAGACATGACAGACAATATTTTAAAATGAAATTATTTTATTTTATTTTATTTATTTTTTTTTAAGTGGGGGTTTCGTTGAGTCACATTTTATATTTACAATGATCATATATCTCAGTTTAAAATAATCTAACATTTAAGCACACTTTATATTTTGCAGACGTGATAAAAATAAAAAATCTGCATACTTAAATTTATGACAGTAAAAACAGTTAAGATGAAATGTATATACTAGAAATTTACTGCTATTCTAAATTAAGACTTTTTAATTACAATAAACTCACCAATGTCTGTGACGAGCTGACTAAGTCCGATGCCACAAAGAAACGTAACGATTGCTCGATACGTCAACACGAGGCGAACACTTAAAGCTCGTTTCCTCCACATCACAGGGCTGGGCGCCGAGCTAACCAGGCAAATATCCACCAAGATCATCTGCCACACACATTCTTGCATAAATTTGTCACATTTTAATCTGATAAAAAATAAAAGTTAGGCAAAGATCCAAAAACACTTCAAAATACCACAAACAAGAATCACAACTTCAAAGATTTCAGTAAATTTCTCTACCATCAGGATTTTAAACTTTATTTTATGTCTGCATTGAATTATTACCCATCAATAGTTAAAGATAAAAAGTAAGAACCGCATGATAAACTTTACACTCGTTTAATTTTAAAACTCTTTAAATTTATTTAGTACATACTTGTATTTAATTATCACTTAAATTCAAGTTAATCAAAAATAATCGTTGTTCAATAAAGGAAACAACATTATTAGTTAAATACAAAAATATAAGATAATTTTTCTTATATTTTTGCTATGCAAAAGCAAATGTAAATTTCTATCACTCCCAAATTAAAATTTGCTCATGTAGAAAGAAGCTCATATAAATTTATTTAATTTATTCAAGAAAACTTTTCAAAATTAATTCTGTTTCTAATTCTCTCAAATTTATTTGAAACATGGTAATAAAGTGTTCGTTCTGCTAACACGTATACGTAAAATAATTTTGTTTCTAAAAAGCTATAAATTTTCTTAAAATTATAAAGACTTAACTGACAGAGTTAAAAATCGTAATTATATAAAAGCCCACGTATTTTTTTATATAATAATCACATTAAAATATGATCTAGAGTCTATACATCGAATAATTACTGAGGTACGCTAGTGGTTTAAATTTGTATTTTTATATTGAATATTTGCGTTACAACTTACGAAATTAAAAATATAAAAGGCTAAAAATCTCTCTCTCTCTCTCTCTCTCTCTCTCTCTCTCTCTCTCTCTCTCTCTCTCTCTCTCTCTCTCTCTCTCTCTCTCTCTCTCTCTCTCTTAAAAAGCTTTGTCTTTGGGAGGCGTTTGATAAAAACTGTCGAATCAAATAATGATTTCAACAATCAAACTTATAGAAAAAATATTATGCATAATGACACAGATAATAATAATAAAATAACTTTTAGGTATGAAGATAAAATAGAAAAAGAAAAGAAAAGAAAAATAGAAAATAAATGGAAAATAAATGTTGATAGTTTTTTAACGCAAAATTTAGCAAATAGTTCCAGAATAGTAATCTCTTACATTAGTAATAATTATATATACGAGTATATATATATATATATATATATATATATATATATATATATATATATATATATATATATATATATATATATATATATATATATATATATATATATATATATATATATATATATATATATATATATATATATATATATATATATATATACACACACACATATATTTATGTGTATGTGTGTGTGTCGGACTGGCTCGAAAAGGCCCACTCAGGAAGAGACTAGTAAGGGCCCCACTGGGGGAGTACGGGGGGCGTAGCCCCCCGTCATAAGGGGGGTCTGGGGGTGGAAAATTTTAAGACACGCCCCTTTTTTGAGATTTTTTTTTTAAGTGGTTGCTTTATATAATTATTTCTTTGCTTTGTTTAAAAAAAATCTAGTGTTGTAGTGACCCTTAATTTTTAGATCAAAATTTGTTCAGAACAATCATCATTAAATTTGAACTGATCGGTAATCTTACAACCTTTTTAAAGAAAGATCTTGATTTGAACTAGATCACTTTTCAAACCATGTTGATCGATTTAAGAAAAAAAAGAAAGAAAGAAAGAAAGAAAGAAAGAAAGAAAGAAAGAAAGAAAGAAAGAAAGAAAGAAAGAAAGAAAGAAAGAAAGAAAGAAAGAAAGAAAGAAAGAAAGAAAGAAAGAAAGAAAGAAAGAAAGAAAGAAAGAAAGAAAGAAAGAAAGAAAGAAAGAAAGAAAGAAAGAAAGAAAGAAAGAAAGAAAGAAAGAAAGAAAGAAAGAAAGAAAGAAAGAAAGAAAGAAAGAAAGAAAGAAAGAAAGAAAGAAAGAAAGAAAGAAAGAAAGAAAGAAAGAAAGAAAGAAAGAAAGAAAGAAAGAAAGAAAGAAAGAAAGAAAGAAAGAAAGAAAGAAAGAAAGAAAGAAAGAAAGAAAGAAAGAAAGAAAGAAAGAAAGAAAGAAAGAAAGAAAGAAAGAAAGAAAGAAAGAAAGAAAGAAAGAAAGAAAGAAAGAAAGAAAGAAAGAAAGAAAGAAAGAAAGAAAGAAAGAAAGAAAGAAAGAAAGAAAGAAAGAAAGAAAGAAAGAAAGAAAGAAAGAAAGAAAGAAAGAAAGAAAGAAAGAAAGAAAGAAAGAAAGAAAGAAAGAAAGAAAGAAAGAAAGAAAGAAAGAAAGAAAGAAAGAAAGAAAGAAAGAAAGAAAGAAAGAAAGAAAAGAAAAGAAACAAAGGGAAAAATTAAATATAATAACATTTTATCGATAAAATTACCTTTTTTTATATTAAACACCAAAAGGAAGTTGAATGAATAAATTTTAGACTGACAGCGTATTATATATATATATATATATATATATATATATATATATATATATATATATATATATATATATATATATATATATATATATATACACACACACATGACCGACAGGCTTTTGGGGGTTCTGGCTCCCGAAAACCCCTGATGCTCTGTCCATCTCTCAAAAAGAAACCCTCTGATGGAATATAAAAAAAAAAAAAATTGTCTATATTATGATATAAATAATAAATTTTATATGGTTTATTGAAACTGATATTATATCTATATTTCCTTTTTAAAATTCCGTATCGTAACATATATTTCATTCATATAATTAACCAATATAAATAAAATCATATAAAATAAGCTAAAAGTGCAAAAAATGACACTTTAAGAGTTAAAACAAATAAGAAGCAGTAAATTTTTTAGATCCCCCCCCCCCCCTACTTTTCCTTTTTTTTTTTTTTTTTTTTTTTTTTTACTTGTCATTTTTTGTTGTATCATTTTGTTTTTTTTGAAGAGTATAGGCAACGATGGCCCCAGACCAGTAGGGTCCCGTCAGGATTCCCCGTCAGGATTCCCAGTCAGGATTTCCCCACCAACTTAAATGGCCAGTCCGACACTGAAATATAATATATATATCGCAACAATTTTTTTTTTTTTTTTTTTTTTGCTTTTTGCTTTGTTTACTTGCGGTGATTTGTATATGAAATATTTCGAAAATGTCACTGGTATAGGAAATATTTTTATCTTAAAGGGAAGAGTTAAATTAGCTAATCACTATGCTATCGCATAAGCTTCCATGTTTACATTCCAGATAAGTGATACATGCAGCAAATTATTATTGGAAATTGATTTTTTGACTAACCAATACAATGGCACCAACGATGAAGGACAACGCCAAAACCAACGTGGACATGGTGTCATGTTGATATGGGCTTCTGATGCTGTAGTCTGCACATGAGAAACCGCGAGATGTTGGTTCACCCCACAAAGCTACAGATAGCACCGCAAAACCCTCTGAAAACAAGATAAAAAAAAAATAATAATCCAAGCACGATTTGCCGTCGAAATATCAACTTGCACTTTCTATAAAAACCCATAATTAAAAAAAAATAATAATAAAAAAATATAAAAAATAAAACTGCTTGTCATGCAAACATAACATTTTTATAAAATATCTAGAAACGTAATAAATCAAATTATTTTTCTCGTTAAGCTTTTAAGGTTTTGCAATGTAACAGTGAAGTGCAAAAGTAAAGATTATTACTATAAATGAATATAAGAAAACAACTATTTTGTCTTTAGCAGTTAGCACCATGGTCCCACGAATGTCTCGTTATATTTTGTTTAGACAAATAAAAATTCTTGCATTTTTTTTCTAGAATTATTATTACTGATCCTATTATTTTAAATTCAATTATCTATATATTCCATTTCTTTCTGAACTAAACATATTAAATTATGTTAACCATTCTTTTAAGGCATATCACAACCATTAATGTACAGAACATTTTTTTTTTTTTCATATAAGAATATTTTGAATTTATATTTTCTCACGCAGTTATACTAAATAAGAGGTTATCATTATCATATAATAAAATATAGGCCTATAATTTTTTTTATTATATTGACATAATCTGTATAGATTTCAATTAGGAAATATAACAAGATTCAAAAACCTTTTAAATTGTTTTTATTGACTGGAATAAAGTGACTGGCAAAGAGACATACAAAAAACAACAACACAGCATCCCAGAGAGGCAACAAGTAAAGCATTATGTTTTTTCCCCTTCTCTATCTCCAATAACTCTCAATGAATCCAAATGAATTATATTAATGAAAAGCTTTTCTGCCTGGCTCGGCATGTCTCGTCTCTATAATATAATCTATCAGAAGTGGTGGCAATAATCTTCTCTTGTGTCTTACATATACGTACTGTATATAGATAGAGGCGTCATACTTTGAGGCTCTCCAGCTGCATGGCGCTTAACTCGCGCAAGACATGTCTGTTTTATATGTACAAAAAAGTACACATATATGCCTTATCTTATCAATATTAAAGCACTGACTCAGAAAACAGACTTTTCTAAAGTGTAGTTTAAAAATCAAGAAAAAAAAATGCTCATCTTAACTCATGCGTGTATTTCGCATAACTAGATGCGTAAAAGCACTTTTGCAATACATGCCATGGTATCATCAATGGTATAAAATTACTATTTTTTTTCTACATTTCATTCTTTATGTTAACAAAATATAATATAGTTACAAAAAAAAAAATGTAAAAATATACATATATGACACAAATTAAGATATAGCTCTTTTTAAGTGATAAATAACTTATGTGTTAAAATTGCCATAACAACTTAGTTTTACTATCTTATCAGTTATATATAGTTACCGTCACTATAATTAAATGCAAAACCATAACCATACCTATATATAAATGAAACATTTAAAATTATCATGCTGCGAGTTGCAAAATACGTGTTTTGATAAGGAACTAAAATATATAATAACTACTACAGTACATTAAGCATATTTATTAGCTTTAAGGCTCGTGTACAATGTAATGATAGTTTTTTTGTGCTTATGTGGGAGGGTGGGTAAAGATTGATCTTACCCGCGAGTAGAATGACAATATCCGCGATGACAGAGCGGGCGAGAACTCCTTGTAGCGCCATCACTGGATGCACATCAAACAACACTGAATAACGCCGTAATTTATCGAACAAACTAAAGCACTCCTCTTTTTTATCATTCTTTTTTTTTAGTCTATCTAGCTCTCTATCTCTCTTCCTTGATATCGTGTTATATCTACAAAAAATTAAACAATAGTTTATTGAAAAGACATATTTTTATTAATAATTTTAGGTGAGTATAATAATACATTATTTGATTTACATTTTGAGATTCATTTGTTAAATTATAGAATATAAATTAATTTTTTCAGATTGGGTTTGATAGCAGCATTATTTTCACAACCATCTATTAAGGAAATTAATTTAAGTATCTTGTTTTGGAAAATTTCCTTACTATAATTAGTAATGAAAATGGATTAATGATCGAAATAATAATTATATGAATGAATAAAATTGAAAATAAATGAGAGGACAAAAGCCACTGTAAAACATTTCTTTCCTGAAGATGAATAGTATAACAAAAAAAAAAAAATGTTTAAGGCGACATTATATCATAAAAAAATTACATACAATGGATGGAAAAAAATGATAATAAGAAAAGTCTTGATCTCATATCTTATATAAGGTCATAATAATTATTGCTCGTCTTTTAACCAGAAAAATATGTTGCACTGTATATAAAAGAGCAATTATACAACATTTTCAAGTTATATGTTAGTTGTTAATTATACACATAACATATATTAATAGCATTATAATTAAGTCATAAAATAAACATTTGAGTAATCAACATTGAAGAGTAGCAAAAAAGTTAGCGCAATAAAATTAAGAATTTTTTTTACTTTAAGTAAAGTAATGATAATAATAACAAAAGCAATGATGCCATTGTCTTTTACTTAATGACCTCTTAGGACACTTGAGTAATTACCTTTATCATACAAATAGATAATGTAATGTGATGACGATGTGCGGATCATTTTATTTTTCTTTGAAATCATATTAAATATCACGGCACAATCGGTATGTATAGAAAGTGTATTTTCTCAGCACTTTTGTAATTACAGTCGGACTACTCATAGAGCGTTTTTTATAGTTTTGCACTTTTATATCAGATCTTATGCAAATTTCATCCAAAATATAGGTAAAAAAAAAAAAAAAAAAAAAAAAAGTGACACATTTACGAATGTAATACTGTAAAAGTTACCTCATTCTTCCTTTCGACCAATGCTCTTAAATTTTAGCGTCATTCTATGAGTAGTTTTACTAAGTTGATACAGTCTAAAATTTTACTTTGTGGTAATGAGAGTAAAAAAATGAAAATATATAAGAACTGTAAAAATATATTAATACTGAATTGAGTATTTATTGCTTATAGAGTTATCACTTATCAGTAATTGTTATTGAGAAATATGAAAGGTACTTATTTGAATATAATATGATGAATATGTACGTGTAATTATTAAAATACGCAAGTGTCGATATTAAATTTTAAGTTAAGGCGTATTAAAAATGTTAAATTTAGTTGGTTTTAAAACACAATAAGTCACGTGTACGGTGTTAAAAAAATGTGATATATTTATTATGTAGGCCACAAGTTTGTGTCTTTTTGTGTAAATTAGTTTGTTATCCACACAAAAATCGTTGCATTTTTCTTGAACTTGCTCTTTTTTTTTTTTAATGAAATCTATTATTTTAATCTAGATAAATGCATAAAATACGAAATTTGTTTGCAGATTTTGATTCCATGTTATTTTATCACCCTTAATATTGCTTAATTGATGAATAATATTTTACGTTTTATTGCTAATTTTTAACATTACTTTATATAAGTTTAAAATTTGAATTTTATATATATAATATTATTATTATTTTTAAGTACCAATATTTATATAATAGTCTTGTCAATAGGACGTTATATTTGAGTCTACTTTTGTTAAAATTTTAATTTAAATATATTAAATATAATTACGGCGCAACTGTCATATTCTCTAGAAATTTTCACGATTGGCGTTATTATTATTATTTGTTTGTAATAGGAAGCCCTTAAATTTCCAGAGAGTATATCAGTTGCATAAATATTATCTGCTTCTTTAACTATTTTTCTTTCCATATAGATTCTAATGAAGCACCATATAACTTTTGAAAATTGCACTATTGATTAAAACATTTAAAGATGAAATAGAATCTAGGAAGACCACCCTACTTTTAAAAATAAATTTTAATTTTTTTTTAATTGTTGAGCTACCATGAAACCTGTGTATGGCATAACTTATCTATGCACTTGAAATTTTTGTTTATGTATGTATATTGTATTATATAAAAAGCTCTATAATTAAGCATACAAAATAACAGTAAAATTGAACAAATATTTGATTAAAAAAATCATCTATAGTAATGTAATACTATTCATAATATAGTTGCTTTATGGATTATAATATTATAGAGATACTACTTACATTGCATTTTTATCCCTTATTTTGTGATGTATCAAATAGCTGCCGTGTATTATTTTATTATTAGTTGACATTTAACTCTAAAGACGCTCCCCTAAGTTGACATTAAAAACTCGTATTTGTAGGCCAATACAGTTAAGAGAAACATTTAACCTGCTGAACGATAGTAAAACGCAATGTAAGTAGTCTTTAAAAATGCCTAATTCACTTGTCTTCTTCTTCTTCTTCTTCTTTTTTTTTTTTAGCAGCAAAAAATACCTTCAAAGAGGTAGATTTTAGATCAAGTACATTATACAAGATCTTTAATTCCTTAATAAGTAAATTATTTAATTACTGGAGCAGCCTTTTATGGATAATTTGATCTTCTTTTCTACACATCTGAAACAAAAAGGAAAAAGAAAACAATTTAGAAGTATGGAATACCAGTTGTTGTTTTTAATTCATGTAAAAAAAAAAAAAAAAAAAAAGGATAGCTATTTTTAAATACACGTATATAATATATTTTTTTATGTGAGATGCCAAATAAACTTCAAGTTTTTAACACAAGGGAGACATTCAAATGTGGTTGCCAAAATAAGATGGCAGCTCCTAGCAGTGTGAAAACATCAATTATAACATTTTAGATACATAAGAAAGAACTTGTTGTAAAAACTCTACGACCCCTCATTAAAAACAAATAAAGAACTCTTTTATATTACGTCAAAGTCAATCTGAACGCAATTTTTTGTACTCTACTATTTCTTAGTTAAAATTTATGACTAAATAGTAAATTTATGACTTAAAATAAATAGATTAATATAAAAGCTTTTTGTTAATATGACACAATCATTAATTAAAATATAAAACTGTTTTTTTTTTATCATAGATACTGATTTTCATTACATGTATTCTGAGTTTTCATTCTATTTGCAAAAAGAATTTGATTGAAAATAATAATAAAAAGTCCCCACCATAAGGGGAAAAAAAAAAAAAAAAAAAAAAAAAAAGGCAGTCCTATGAAAAAAGTTAGCAGATGTGGTGTGAGCCATCTCTAGCTGTACACAGGGCCGTGATAATATATTTTACTAGTAAAAAGCTCGCGCTAAATTTGCAATGTTATTCTTATGAGAAAAACACGTGCTGGATTTAAATAGTAAAATATATTATTGCGGTCCTGTCCTGTAGAGCACTCTGACAAGCCTTACTGATGAGTCGTTTGTAAAGGACGAAACCGGTCTAAGGCCATGAGAAAGTCTGATGTTTTGTAATATTGTGCTTTTGATGTATTGTGAAAGCATAAGATGATAGGTATATTATCGTATTTTATTAACACAGTATCTCCATCCTTAAGGTCTATTTTATCTAGCATTCGTTTTCTTTAGAACATTTTGTCCCAATTCCCAATTTACTATATAAATTAGAAAATATTTGTATTTTATTCATTTTTAATTCTACGTTCTTTAATCTCTACCTACAATTTTCTATTACCCCCCTCCCCCCTTTAAACATATCGATGTTGTTGCGAGCAATATGTGTATATCGTTTTTTGTCACTCAAAGCAATATGTGTAAATCGAGCACCATCTACACAACGTTTGGAAACGACTTACACATTTTGCTTTGCGTGACAAAAAACGAGATACACTTATTGCTCGCAACAGCATCAATATACATATTTTAAACATATTCAGCCGCAATAGTTTTTTCCTATCTGATTTATTTATCTTTCGTTTTTCCAAACTGAATTTTTCATGACGTGTTGATGGGACTATGGAAAATTATGTACTGTACTGGAACTCAATAATACAATATGAAAGGGGGAAAAACAAGGATATAATTTTTATCTAATTTTTTAATGTCCCGGCATGGCATTTTTAAATGATTTTTGCTAAATTGTCTACTTAAACTTTTAGGAAACTATAGTCATTGTCAACATATATGCCCACACATTTTACACTATAGAAAGCAGCACTGCACCTGATTTTAACAGGTAACCAGAAGATGGTCTGTGGTAAGGTTAGACAAATAGGTTTTTGGATAATTACCTTTGCTAATTCTCACTTCCGTCTATTCCCCTAGTTTCCTTCTGAACCATTGGTAGAACACTACTTGTTTCAATGTTCTTTTTAGGATTTCTTGGGAACAATTCAGAGACAAACAGCACCTGGATCAAAGGTTTAAAGTTAATATTATAGGCCACAGATATTGCTACATGTTCATCACAATTAATACTTACAATAAGTATAGCCACTATAGTTCCCTGCACTGATCCTGCAAGTACGTCACTCCAGTGATGTTTGTAGTCAGAGATACGTGAGAGAGCCGTGAACCAAGCAAATGTGATGCCTGCAAACTGGACTGTGTGACGTAATAGCTTAGATCCTCGCCACGTCCAACGAGCATATATGTACATCTGAAGCAAAAGACAAAATATAACAATGAATGTTACCTATTGATAAACAAATACAGTATTGAAAACATACTTGAATCTAAATTGTTTTCAACATTCATATAAAATAGTAAATAACTGTGACTTTTTATGCGAAAACTTACCGCAAGAAAGATCATTGTATAAGCAGATAGCGAGGAATGGCCAGATAAGAAAGACAGTCTGGAATTTAACATAATTATATTAGTCAAAACTACAGTAAACTCTTTATTTTGATAATTTACTCCATTACTTTTCAATTTCACAAGATCAAAAGTTAACAGTATAATTTTTTTTAGCAATTAATATTACCTAGCATCATGAATTCTATGACGATTAGTACCAAGACACTCAAAGTTTTCAATGTATCGATGTTGGTTTTCTGACACATTACAATCTACATTGGGCTTGCACATATCCATGAAATGTGGTCGCAGTCGGCCTATGGCATACTTAGCAACATCAGTGGTTAGGTGAGAGCATGCCGCTCCAAAGCAGAAGACCCCAATTAACTGGAAACAAAATTGACAAACAAACAAATTATTAAAAGTATTTTTTATTTTTTACTCTAGATGCAAATGTTGCCAACTTTTTAAGTAGTCATAAAAAATGTATAGGCTACTGACAGAATACCATATCATTATACTGATCAATATTTTGTAAATGAAATTTAAGTGCTTCGATGTCTAGTTACTTTAGAGTGTATTGAAAACAAAGCATTTAAAAACCATTTATTATTATTATTAAAGCAAGTTACTGAACTTTAATGTTTGAAAACAGTAGTGATGTGTGTAACTTATCAGGTACATTAGATAGGAAGGGAAACCCCATATTTTTTATACAGCTAGTGTACTTATAAAACATTGTTACAAAAACATTATTATTATTATTATAAAAACTTATTATTGTTAAAATTATTATAAAAACATTGCAGGACCATCATTTAATGATTATAGTTAGAATGGAGAAATATATACCATGCTCAATAGTCATACTTTTACGTATTTTAAACTAATGGAGGTTACCGCTGAAGCACATGAAAAAAAAAAGAAAAAAAAACGTACCTCATTTCCTATTCTTTTTTAGGTTTAAAGTTTTTTTTTTTTTTTTTTTTTTTTTTTTTTAGAAAAATACTGTACTAAGGCCAAAAGATTTAAACAAGGTATACTAGATTCATGACACACTCTTCAGTGTTTTAATTATTGTTTAATTTTCTTGCAAAAAAATTTTCTATACATTTTTTTCAAACATTTTTTTTTTAACTAAGAAGCTTTTATTAAGAATACCTCAATGCATGCAGTACCGCACCGCAATGTTCTCGCATGATACTATTGTGGTCAAGGTTTTGTCAGGCTGTCAAGCTCTCACAACGCTTAGTTATAATTATTATTACCTTGTAACAATCCCATATCCACGGAGGAATGGTTATTCCAACCAAAATTTTAGCTCTGCGTTCAGCACTACCTCTTCTTGAGAGATAGTATTCTGTTATTAGGATCTAAAAGAACAAGAGCATTAATATCATCACAATTTTAACGCTACATGATTTTTCATACCAAGTATGTATTTCAATTTAATGAGGTGTAACAGTTTTGCCTAACCTAGAATTCATCTTGGTACAATAATACAGTATATTAATAACACTACAAAATATTGTACTTGTAGACATTACGCATTGTTTTATATGAATACCAAAAGATCTGTGCAGCTGCGAGGGCGTGCTTTTTTTTTTTCTTTTTTTTTTCTAATAGAGTACTGAAGGGCGACTGCACCTTTTTTTTTTTCACCTACATATAATTGCATTCGCGGTTAACCTAAGAAAAGAAAGTTGTTGAAATGTATCATATGTCATATACTCACAGTTGAAATTGGAAAGCCAAATGCAATGACGTTTAATAGTGGGGTTGAAATTGTGTTCTCTCTGTAAGGGTGACTAATGGATTCATCATTACAGAAGAATCCTCGCTTGAAAGGTTCTCCAAATAATTTAAACAGCAAAATTGGCAGTGCAACTGAAATTAGAGCATGTTCAGATTAGTATGTACTGTATATTGTACATTTTATGATAAATTAAATTTTATACAGTATAACAATGCGGGCACCAATACATACATTACTAAAACTAAATAATGGTACGCCCACTTCTACAGGTAAAAATGAGTTCATTGAACTAGATACAGAAAACTCAAATCTCTTACCAATGCCAAGGCAGACGAAATCAAGGATAACTTTTCTTAAAACATATTTGCTTTCTTTGTCCATTTCTGGAGTGTGTAGCTGCCACAACGGCTACCTTTATAAGCTAATAATTAAATTATAAAATAGAGATTACACAGATTTACAGATTCCTGCTCTCACCTCACGGAGCGGAGAGCTTTTCAGTTTCGTCAACAAAAATCAAAGCTGGATGGAGGGGGAGGGACCCCTTCAGCTGGATTCGTTGAAAAAAATACTTTCCAGTACGTGGTGACATCTATACGGTTTTTATAGAAACTGTTTGATCTGTTTGTTGATGTTCTACGAATGTTCAGAAATATTCAAAAAAAAAAAAAAAAAACTTTATTAAAAAGGTTTCAACCTGCAACTGCAAGCACAGTTTATTTTACTTAATTCTCTGTTCGTAAAAAACATAACGCAGAGACAAAATATATTTTTAGAATGGAAAGTGAAGCAGAAAGTAAAACAAAAAATAAATCTCCCGATGAAAATAGTGAAGACATCCAAAATGCAATTGGGTATTTAAAAAGCGCAGTCAATAATGAGAACCAAGAGGACGATGCAAATCTGTAAGAAATAAAAAATACAGTACATAATTATATTATAAAGCATAATTTTTACTCTTTACAGCTTAAAATATAACTAAAAAAATTAATAGTGCGTGTTAAATAATTTTATTCCTACTTTTTTCCCGTTTCAGATGGGATTTTTTATGTTCTCTCGTTAATAAATTGTTGAGTGAACGACCCAAAAATGCATACGATGCTATGGAAGACATCATCATTTCGTTAAAAAAGGAAAAGGAAATAAAAAAGGAAGGAGCATCACATACAGTGCTAAATTTAGCATCTAGACTGGAGCATGCAGAAATACTGCAAGACTTATTGAGAGTATGAGCAAAATAATAAAAATAACGTTATATATTTTTAAAACAGAATTAACTATTAATTTAATGGTATTCAATATTGTGTAGCCTGACTCTAAGGATGAAGAATGGATGTTGAAACCTTCTCCAGCGTCCCCCTGGAGTGAAGTTACGGAGCAGATAAATCTGTTCAACAAGGTCGCGGGTATCATCTTGCCTGAAAATTTGGTCCTGCAGCTATCTTTATCTATTCGCCGCCTACTTCAGAATTATCCTGATGTCATAAGAACCAGGTAATGAATTCTTTGAAATAATAATATTTTATGATATAATTGCTCAATCATATTTTTAGTTTTTATGTTAATAACGTTATTATTTTTATGGAGGCATATAAATCATTCGTAACAAGATAAAACATCGGAGCAATACTTTTAATATTTATTATGATATATGATAAATGATAATGTACTCGTCATATACTTTTCATATTTATTTTCATTAATACATGCTTATTGCTTACATTGTTCCGGTTACTGCAGATTCTGGGGCCGAATGAGCGAACGCTATTTTGTAGTAGAGGCTGAGATGTCGGACGCAGGGTACACTCAACGCAGGGAGGAACAAGAAGCGCGACTTGAGGAGCAACGACAACAGGAGGCAGCTCTCGAGGAACAACGCAAAGCACAAGAACCTGACAATGAGGTGACTCCTGAGCAGAAGACTTTGAGTAATCAGCCACCACCACCTGTGCCTGCAGAACCTCCTGGAACTGGAGTCAATAGAATGGTAAACTATACTATAAAGTATAAATAACGTTCATGTTTCATGTATGTAGATATCTTACATATCGAGCTAATAAAAACAAGACACACAAATTCTATAACATACATCTTAAAATGTATAAATACATGTATGTGTATGTATAATGTATTAAACGTATGTAAGTAAATGTTAAAACTATTATGAATGTATAGCTAACAAATTTTAATTTATTAATATTAAAAAAAAAAAAAAAAAAAAAAACGCCTGACACATATGCAACTTTTTGAGCTTTCATGTTACACTGGTTGCATATAAGTTAATTCTCGCCAACTTGGGGCAAAAAAAATTCCCATCCTCAGTTTTTTTTAAGTACGATGTTATTAATTAATAAATAACAGTGAATAAATAAATAAATAACAGCTAAATAGTTATATAAATTATCATTTCCAATTTACAAGTATGTATTATATAGAATAGAGCATAATATAACAGCAGCATAATAATATTATATTTTATGTGAACGTATACAATTATGCTTTTATGCCACTGATTTTTTTAAAGAATAATATTTGTAAAAAGGTTTCAATACTGTTATTATTATTTGTTAAAGGTATATTTTGTAAGCAGTCAGCCCGTTGGTGCTGACAGCTGGCAAATACTCCCAGACGTGACCCCTGAGCAGATCAGTGCTGCACGCAAAGTCAAGGCTTTGTTCTCGGGAGATCTGAGTGCTCCGGTAAGTTCACATCAGTATATCCAATTTATGTGCCAGGAGAAGCTAACACTTCTGCATGTACTATGTGTATGTGGGTGCAGGTGAAGTGCTGGCCGCAGTTTCCAGGAGATGAAGCGGCTTTGATGAGAGCGCAAATTGCGAGGATCTCTGCAGCTACACATGTGGCCCCTGCTGGATACTTCAAGATGAGACGTAAGCGTTCTCCATCTGAGCAACTTGAGGAGGAAAGTGAAGAGGAAGAGGATGAAGAAGAAGGTATGTAGTTCTACACAAAATCGTGAAATTTAATGTTTCAGTACTTAATCTATTATAGCCCAAAGTTGCTGTTATAACAATTCCTGAATTTATTAATACATTACATAATAGAACAAATATCACTCAAATAAGTTTTAGCTTATTGACCTTATCGTAAAAGTTAAATAAATACTAAAAACTGAAATTATATTTTGTTATGAGTAATATCCATTCAATAATATGTGAGTACAATAGTTGATGCTGAAATTTCATTAAAAATATGATAGAAATTCTTTATTGCGTATTGAATATAATTGTGTATGTTCATTTGTAAAGCTTATTGAATGTCACTGTTTTAAGTATAATATTAATATGTATATATACAGGCTAATTAATATTCCTTTGGTATTGGTTTTAATTTTCTTTGATGTTGTTGTAATAAATTTGACGTACTAATTATTATGTTCAGATGAAGAGGAGGGGGAGGATGTAGAGCGCGAGGTTGTGATGAACACGCGCTACCAGCCTCCGCCCCCCAGCTCGTTGCTGCAGCTCACAGCCTGGGTGCACTACACGCCGCATATCTTGCAGCAGCAAGCCCGCACTCGCTGGTGGAACCCAAACCCGCAGGGAGATGAGGTAAAACGTGTTGACCCAATTTAATTTAAGAATTAAATTATATATTTGTGCTCTCGTGTTATTAAAATTTGAATTTAATGCATATATAAGCATAAAAATTAAATGCCCTGCTTACAGTTAACTGATTTTAAATCGCTGTAAATAATTTAGTTTTGTGAGTTATGTGCAATTGATCTTAATTATTTATTGTCGATGACAGGACGAAGAAGAGGACGAGGAAAGTGGTTCTGAGGCGCATGGTGATCGTGGTCCACGTGCAGAGGTCGGGCCTCGTCCTTTCAGTACCCTCAATGAAGATCGTGCATCGCCCGAGCTGGTCCCAGGCATCGCGGCTTGCTTCGCATTGCGCTCCACTTCGTGTCGCGTCCCTGCCGTGGTGGCACGCTCGCTCATCTGGCCTGGAGCTCTCACCCTCGTCGTAGGCAGGTGAGATTCGCTTCCGCATGCAAATTATCTAATCTTATTAACATTTTGCACCTCATGTACATATCCTGCAATTATATCTAAATTATTATTATAATACTCATTATATTTTCTTAATATTACGTTGAGTCTATTCATAAAACTAAAGCACCTCTATAAGGTAGAATAATTATAAAAGTTTATTATTGTTATTTATGTAAAAGATATTGATTAAAGCAAAGCACAGTGTGGTTGACTTAGTGTCAGTGTGCTAATGATGTTGGCTTGCGTACTTGTATGATGCGAGTACAGACGACTCGAGCACGTGTACATTGGATGGGGTATGAAGAGCAGTAGTCTACACCACGCACCCTCACCACCTCCTTCGCCTGCTGCCGAGCCAAGTGACTTGGTGTTCACGAGTGACCCTAGCCCCGCAGAGGAGGCGGAGGCTGCGCGCCGTGCGGCTCCAGACCAAGATGAAGAGGGAGATGATGATGAAGAAGGGAGTGACGAATAAATAAAACAACTCGTTTGAAACTGTGTACAAATCTGTTATTATCATCACTTTGTTTGTACAAGGTTTTTCTTTGTTTTTTTTTTTTTTTCTGAAAAGCTATAATATAATAATTATCTATTTATAGATACATTTGTACATTTATGTAATAATTAACTCAATGATAATTATATGACACACACAAAATAATCATACATATATAGCAATGGAGCTGTAAAAAAAATCAACAACCCTTTTTTTTCCCATATTTAAAAAATAGCATCTTTGGAAGAGAGCAATAATATTGATGGGCCTAGTAGGTAATAAAATTGATAAACAAACAATATGAATACTACTATGGCCAAATAAAAATGTTAATAAAATTTATAATTTATGTTTTAATTTTTTGTTAATAGCATAATAGCACCAACTAATATAATATGCCCATAAATTAGATATATATGATTTGGGCTAAACTTAACTAAATTTTTAATTATAATCATCGTCAAATCTCCCTAGCTTTATTATATTTTTTTTTCTCATTTATAATATCATATTATTAAAATCCAAGACACTATTTTGATTCTTTGTTCAGTTTTTTTTCTTTTTCTTTTAATCATATTATTTATTTTTATGTAATAAAACGGATTGCTGTATAGGTCTATTATAGAATTGGAGGTATTTCTTTACTATATGGAAGAACTTTTTATAGGGGAATTATATATTATTATATTACGTAACTTATGGGGTTAATTATTGTGCTTCATTTTATTATACTGTATTTATGTAGCAGTTTATCCCTGAATTATGTTGGTCCTCAATATAATATATTTCTGTGAGGAAAAAAAAAGTTACTAGGAACACTCATATCTATGGGTCAGATTTATACAGGCTCGACAGTAAGTTTCTCTATAGTATAAAGTCTTAGTTAAAGTTTACAAAATTATTGCTTAATTAAAATGAAAATTTTGCAGCCTGATGTTTACTGATACATAGAAATGTCCCTAGAGAATGGCTTAGTTGCCACCCCTCTGTATCTTATTGATTGACGCCTCTAAACACTTTAGATTACATAATTTATATAGAGGGTCTTGTATGCTGCTGCTTTATTAATGTATAAAATGTATATCTGGAAGATTATGAGGCCAGTTAATACTATGAAATGATGAATAAATAATAATCGTTTGAATAGTAGCCATCCTCAGGAGATGATGCAGTTCTTATCGTCTTTACTAGGACGAGTTGGGGAAGACAATGAGGTGGGTGTAGTTACTGATGCATTATTATTAGAAGCTCGCTGTCTGGCAGCTGCAATAGCATCATTCGGCACATAAGAAATTCTAACACCTCCATAAGCACGTCTAGGAGGTAATGTATAATCATCTTCTCCTTCCGAGCTTGAACTAGACGAAGAACAAGTTGAACAATAACTACTTGCAGTTCCATCATCATTTGAACATGATCGTGGTCGCCCAGAATAAGATCGTGATCTCGGAATTCTTGGTGTTTCATCAGAAGTACGTTGAGCAACACTGCTTTCGTCAAATCTCACGCTTAGTTGACCACGTGTGGGACTTGGTTCAGTTCCATTCACAAGATTACTCCGTCTAGGAGCTGTAGCGCCCTGAACTTCATGATGAACTTCAACTGTAGTTTGAACGCTTAATTCTGGCATTGAACCATGTTGTAATTGTTGAGATGGTGAAGGGGTTTGTGGAGAAATACCCTGTTGACAAGCTGCTGCTAACCAGGCATCAAGACCTGTTAATTCAAGTAATGGTTGTCTAGATCGTCCTGCAAGACCTGCTAATTGTTCAGGACTAAGCTCATGTCGGGAAAGTAGTAATCTTTCTAAATTTCTTTCTAAAACAAGTCGATCTAAACCTCCAGCTCGTGACGTATTGCCTTCTCTCCATGGTTGTAACGCTGATTCGTCAGTCTGAAGAGCGACCTCTACTTTCTGTGGCGAGGGAGAGCAAAGTTCTCCGGCAGAGAAGCTGTGGTCTAGGTGTGGTGGTCGACCAGGATGTTGCAGTGCTCTTCGTCCCATCTTAGGAGATCTCATTACATTACAAGCCGCTGGACTGCGAGGCAGCGCGGGGCTTGGTGGAGGCAGGCACGTTGGTAATGGGGGTGGTTCACTTGGGGGTGGGGGCGGTGTCTCTGGGGGACTTGAGAGAGGCAAGGGAGGTGGGCTCAAAGTTTCTTCTACCTCAGTCGTGGCGTCTTGTACACTGGAATTAAAAAATATCATGGTTAAAAAATTTTAAAAGTAAAAAAAAAAAAAAAAAAAAAAAATGAAATAACATTTTTAATTTATAACTATACACTCTGTAAGAAATTAAAATTATGTTGTTACTATTACAATCACTAACGAATCTAACGTATGGTTAAAGTCTTTCCCTTTAAAGTAAATCAATCAACTTTAAATTGAATCATAATTTACTTATAGAATATGTAATTTATTTGCTATAAGTAGGGACGGTCAAAACATTTTAGACAGGTAATTAACTTAACACTTTACTACCTCCATTATTTTGTCCTTTGACATAAATTTTGATAATGGAGAAAATATGATGATGATGATTACCACTTTACTACATAATAACACTTACCTAAAGTTACGCGAATGTTTTCCATTGACAAGGATGCCGTGCAGTGCTTGTGGTGAGGAGGGGACGGAAGTTGGGGATGCTGGAGCGGGACCTCCCAAACGTCGTGAGAAGCCTGGTGATGTCGGTGTGGTAGAGTGGTCAGAGTCCAGAGCAGAGTTAGATGCGGAGGCAGGGTTACGCCGCAGTGCGGGGGCGCGGGGGTTTCTTCGTGAGGAGAGAGGCGATCTGTTAAGTTGCAAATCCAATTAGACAAATAATTTAAACTTGAAAATTAAATTATACTCACTTTAATTGAGTTTGAAATTGAGTATAATTTCACTTCAAATTAATCAAACATACATAAAAAATGATTACTTCCCTTCATTGAATAATAAGATGTTACATGCAGAAAGAAAAATATATAATGAAAAATGAACGAGAAATAATTACCTGCAGTTAGCTGGTCGTGGCATAGAACTACCCTCGCTGCCCTCTGAGTGACTGGCATCTGTGCTGTTTTGTGCTTGCGGAGGAGGGAACTGCAGTCGAGACAAAGGTGCTCCACTGCCCGTCCTGCTGCCTGAACCTCCACGTGGGGGCATGTGTGGAGGCGGAGGACTTGCTTCCGCCGTGGTACAATCTGAGGGCGTAGGAGGTTCACCTTTGCTGCACGCTATGGAACAGAAAATAGCACCTCGGCGAGGCAAGAAAGGTCGTCCTAAAAGCGACGTGCGGCATGTCTGACAGCAGAAGCACAGTTCGGTTGCATGCCAGTGTTGCCCCTCGTGGCTCATTTGTCCTGAGAAAAATAAACAACATTTTAGGTGCGTCATATTTTTAGAAAGACATAAACTTAAACTGTCTTTTTTTACGTCAGTGTTATATTTCATTAATCTGGAAATAAAGAGAGTATATAGGGAAGGGAGAGATCAGAGAAAGAATATGAACCTGGTTCATTTATACCTTTGTGATTTAATATGATATTGAATGATTCTGCATGATTTTTGCTTTTTTCCTGTACATATAAAAATTTAATTTAAAATAATATAAGAGACAAACGTATATATATATATAATTTTATTGAAAAATAAATACGTTGCCTTTGACAGATTAGTGTATAACATATACATATAAATAAATTTACCTTGATCAACACCAATTGGTTCTCCACACGAGTCACAATATTCTGCAAACATTGCATCAAAACACCTCAAGCAGTACGGACGTCCATCGCGCATGATATATCGCTGTCCTCCCAGCTGGTGATCGCATTCAAAGCACGCAAAGTGCTTCATGTGCCAGGCGCGGCCCTCCGCCTCCGTGCACTCATCGGCCAAAATGATCTGAAACAAAAGGTCATCAGGGTCATCACCAAGTACGCTATTGCTGCATGCTACTTATTTGGCTCGATTTCCAAGTAGCTAACAAAGAATACCAAATCAAAGATTATATCGAAATATATCCTCTTTTCTCTTTTATTGAAGCAGTTTTCTTTTTCTTTATATCTGCTGATGTAATATCATAAATTCTAAGATAAAAATCCTAAAATATTTTTTTATGTTATATATTTGTAAAGCAGTATAGAAATTTTTAACAAAAATTTCATAATTTTCTTTCATGTTGTAGGTAAATTTTAATAGGTATTAACATAGATGTCTAAAGTAAAGCGGGATTGTAATAAAGATATTTTAGTTATATTGATGTTCACCTCGTCACACGCGGAGCAGCGTGGCTTGAGTGTCTCTGCATGATGTCGTCCACAGTACAGTTTTCCATCACGGTAGAAATAGATAAGGTCAACCAGAAGCTCGTTGCATACAACGCACGTGAAGCACGCGGGATGCCACGTGGTATTGGGACCAGCTCGACTCGCAGTCACACAAATGTCACCTGCAGTCACTACTTCCTCGCACTAAAACAAAAGAATAATGTGAGGTGAGTTATAGTTAAATCTGAGATCCAATTTCATCACATCATGTATACTATCAATAAATAAAATAAAGCAAGAATAAAATTAAAAGGGGTAAAAATTCTCCGTGTTAGAGCAGTTATATGAACTATAATTTAATCGCTCGGAATAATACATATTACGGAATAATACATATTATATTATCATTACACAGTACACACACACACACATTATACTGTATTTATACTGTAAGTGAGAAAAATGTAAAGTAAAACAAGAATGACACTCTTTAACTTAAAACAGCTAAAATATTTTAAATCATTTTAGTTAAAAAAAAAAAAAAAAACGAAGAAGGGGGCAATTTTACAGACTTCTCTAACACTTGACTTCCAGTAAAATAAAGTAAGGTTTTTCCAAATTGATTATAGCGTGTAGGAGAGCCGTATATAAAACAAATGAGAATAAGTGAATGTCCTTTTTTTCTTTTTTCAAATAAAACATAGAAAGTTTAATATATATATATTTTTTCCCTGCGCGTTTAAAACATTTTAATTAAATGAAAATTCTTTCTTGATTTGATGATAATGTTTTTCGTTTTGTTTTTTGTGCAGTATACGCTAATCAATAAAATTAAAATTGCATTCCTGCATGGAAATGCTACCGTCGTATATACTGTGGAGGAGTTGCAGTAGCGTAATTGAATGTTTTGCGATACACAGACGATTATACAAAATACTTGCATAATAATCTCATTTGCATGTCAATCGCATAGCATAATTGAATGTATAATAATTTAAAATAATCGATACTATAAATCATTCTCCTTATACAATGCAACACATTTTACCAAGCTATAGTGCAACTTAAGTATGGTAATTTTATTGTATATTAAGTATTATACAAAATTTATGTATATTGTAGAATATTTTTTTGGTAACAAAATCCTTTAATAGTTTCAACTAATATATTAGCCCCATAGGAATTAAAAAAAAAAAAAAAAAAAAAAAAAAAAAAAAGTGATACCATAAACCAAAGTTTATATTTGGATTGAGCATGAGAGAACTTTACATTGTGGCTAATGGCTATATACAAATTTTTAACACTCAATCCACACAACAATTAAATACAATTTATATATATAAATACTATATTCATGTTAATTTAGTGAAATTAGCTGTCACAGTGTGGGTGGGTATATAGAGAGAAGAGAGAGAATGAGGGGTGGTTTTGAATGTAAAGTAATAGTCAGTCAGCAACACAACGAGCCAGTAAGCACGACCACTTGTCAATATATGCATGGGGGTGGAAGAGTATGGGGTGGAAGTTAATAAATACTGAGAGAGAGAGAGAGAGAGAAAGGAAAAAGGGCATATACATTCACACGAAGAGTATAAGCTAAAAAAAAGCTTAAAATGAACTCGCGTACAAAAAAACAAGCTGCAATTTAGAACGTAATGAGTTTGAAACTTGAGAACTTGAAGAGAGATGAGAAAAGAGAGGAGCCCTATAGTATGCATTAACGCCACTTCATCACTTGTAATCGATCATATTTTACTCGATCTTGCTCTCACTGCCTTCTGTTACCAACGTTCAAAATACTATATGCATTAGAGAGAGAGAGAGAAAGAGAGAGAGAGAGAGAGAGAGAGAGAGAGAGAGAGAGAGAGAGAGAGAGAGAGAGAGAGAGAGTAAAATATTGTTTCTTATTGACATTGCAATTACACGACAGTTTATTATGATGTATATTAAATAAAGAAGAAAAAAATGGACAGAATGGGATATGATTTCATATTATATTAAAATTACTTTTATCAAAATAAATTTATCATGTTGACAATGACAGTTTTAATAAGGGCATTTAATAATTTATTATTTATGTACGCAATTTTATTTAATTATAGAGCATGATATATAAAATATAAATTTAATGAACATTTTGAAGCACACTTTATATAGAAAAGGTATAATGTATATTTATGTTAAAAAAATGATTAGTTTATTTAGGGAAAACAGTAGGTATATTGATAATTATTTTAGTCCGGAAATTAAATGTACAAAAGTTAAATGAACAAAAAAATAGTTTATAAAATGAAAAATGGAGAATATTATATAGAGGATGTTTTGTATCATCTTAAGTTCAGCTTTAATTTGTATGGTAATTAAGATTGTAAAATATTCATGAGTGTTGAGCCACACCATACCAACGTCACCGTAGCATGAAACAAGGTAGAGAAGTAACTTTTTTTTTAATATTATTTTTTTTAAGGGGGGCGTGGTTTTTCAAAATGCGTGTACAAAAGCCATAAAGGTCACGTGGTCATCCATAAAACACATTATAATATTGACTTTTGTGGCAACCAAGACATTCTTTTGTTGTTATATTACATTTTATTATAGTATGTATAATGTGTAGCACATTATTTTTTAATAGTGTTTTACTACTATTATGAGTTTATAATAAGTATAGTAAGCATAACGACATTGATTTTTTTTCTCTTACTCTCTCTCTCTCTGTCTCTAATTTTAATATAACAACACAAAAATGTTTAAAAAAAAATGAAAAACCATTCTTCATCAGTAGCTGTTACATTGTCGACTTGCAGATTTATTACGTAACAGCTGGTCTTTGGTCTCACGACAACTTTGCGTTGTTCAACAGAGATTGTGCGTTAGTTTAGTATAGAGTTATCAAACATTTTATACTCTATCTTGCACGCTTTTGCACTGTTATATTTTAGAGGGGAAAACTCGACGTAAAATGATCGTTTTCTTTGTCGTTCTCACAAACTTTTTGTTGTTTATCTGATAGTTTAGAAGCACTTAGCGACTGTAACAGCATCTTATTATTATTATGGTTCTTTTGTTTTTAACCAGCTGACGAAATGTAGATTAAAACCACTTTAATATCAAAACCACGTGTCGTTTTTAACTTTTTATAAAACAGGAAAAACAAATGTGTACAAATATAATATTAAATTTTGATTTTATATAAAATTTGTAGAAAGTTTTCTGTTATTTTATGTCATAATTTTATAACTGATTTTTTTTTTATATTCAAACATTAAAATATTTACACACCGTCTCTCTTATATGGTTTATAGATAACATTACTTTTATTTCTTTAGAATTCTAAAAAAATTAGATCTGCATAACATTATGCAATATATGCATTATAGCTACTGATAGATTTCTATAGCATACAGTATTTTATGCATGAAAGAACACTTTTGGTATTACAATATAATGAAAAATATTTATGAATCTAAAAGGCATTTGACTATATAAAAGTTATAGCGCGCAGTAAAATTTACATTTGTGATCTGAAAGTCCAGTGGAATGCATAAAAGGAAAAAAAAACTGGGTATTTTTTTTTTCTAAAAGGGAGAAAGTAAGTAGAGAGAGAGAGAGAGAGAGAGATATGCATAGTAAATAATCGTATATGCAGCTATATTATAGTAAAAAGATGTATGAAAATGGGGGGTATAGGGGTTGACATTTTCGTTTTATTAACGGGTGTAATAATTTACGACTGAATGCGTACTTTTGCAGAGATAAATGTATAGTAAGTATAAGCAGGGTGTCCTGCTCTCTCTCTCTCTCTCTCTCTCTCTCTCTCTTGTTCATCATGGTACCGTCTGTTCGCCACACGCCCTTATAATATTGCCATATCTTTTCTTTTTCTCGTTTTCGCACTTGCGCGTGGGTTTAGAAGAATACTTATATTTTCTTATTTACCTCCTCCTATGGTTGTTATAATACATAGTATTACATTTTACAATTATTATTATGAAGCAGTATGTATGGTACTCCATACTCACATGACAATTCACACGCCTTCCTATATAACATACTTGGTGACTTGCGTGCGTAAAGCAAAGCAAAAAAAAAAAAAAAAAAAAAAAAATCTTTACAATAGTTCACAGACTAACGCCTTATTTGATGAAGTAATTTTATGCAACATTTTTTTTTTAATATACATACATTACATACATTACGTACTTATACGTAAACATCATCGTGACTTCATTAATTCAGTAATTTTTTTTTTGTGTGCTATTTCAGTAGTTGAATTAATGTAATGCATGTTTTAGTATTATATCACAAAGTATGTGAGAGATAATTTTAACAACGCATTAAATTATATACTAAAAAAAATTTTTTTTCGCAATTTAATTTGCATATCGTTGTAAGCATTATTAAAAATCCTTATAATTATAATGACTATAAACTTTAATAAATATTAGTTTTTATGAGTGATATATTATATCCAATTACATTTCTGATAAGAATAAAGTTCAAATATTCTAAAATGAAAGCATTAAAGCAAAAAGTTTATTATTATAAGCTTTACAAAAACACACACAAAATACTCGATTGATATCAAAACAACTAAAATATGTAAATAAACATAACATTTTAAAATTTTAGATAAATTTAATTTGAATCCATTATCATACTTTTATTATAATAATATTTTTCATGCATATTAAAAACCTGATAACGTTAATGATTTTGATATTACTGTAATTTGGATAACCATAAATTACTTATTAATTATTATTATCAAGCAATAAGACCTCGAAAACAATAACAATACTCCTTTCATATAAAAACAATATAATATATTATCAAATTGTTGCATGTGCACAATGCACGGGAAAAAAAGAAAGAAAAAATTTCTTCTTCACAAAACAGCAATAATATTTTTAGTTTTACTCTCATAATAAAGAAATATAAAAATTCTTTTACTATAAGGACATGATTTGTGTGAGATGCTTTTTATTATAAACTAGAACCGGTAAAATTAAAAGAAAAACACGAAAAGCTTAAAAAAATAATAATAACGTCAACTTATTAAAAAAATGAAGCTTTTATGTATTTGTTAAAGCTAATAAGTTAATGGTGTCATATAATTTTTAATAATTCGAACATAAAAAAATATCAACGTTTTTTTAAAACAAGACTTAACAAATTTCATATTTATTTATTAAATTATAACTTAGAATTAGAGAAAATATCTCTTCATATTTATATAAGATTTTGAGACATTTTTATAATATTTTATAGGATACTTGAGGCGGTAAAAGTGAGTTAAAGTTGAAAATATGGAAGCTATACTGCAGCAGCAATAATATTAATAACAATAATAATGCTCACATAGGACAGCAGGCCAGATTTCTCAAGGCTGAACTACAAGATTTTTACTCATTTACATGGGAATTGCTTCGGAGTTTGAGGGCAGCCCGCAGGGCTAATATGTACAGCAGGCAAAAGGCGTCACTTAACTTGAACCCAAAACATTGAAGTGAATGTAATTTATACATCATGGTAGGAGACCCAAACCAAACGGAAACTAGTTATATTTGAAAAAAGAAAAAAAAATCTCTTGCTGAGATATAGTCTCGTTTTTATATTCTTTCTTATATAAAAATTTATTATTTTACATAATAAAAATAATAATAATAAAGAAAAACAATTATAGTAAATCATAATCAGCGAACATATAATAGCTAAAAAAAAAAAAAAAAAAAAAAAAAAAAACATGTTTCGTAGAAAAATTGTAAAAAAGAATAATAATATAATAAATATATACTAAATTGCTTTTATGTACAAGACTCCGAATTATAAAAAGATAATTTAAAAAAAATATATATATATATATATATATATAATTCTATATAAGAAATTATACGGCATTAACTTTTTGGTTATTTCTTTAATATATGAATAATAATTAAGAATAAAGAAATTTGCAGACGAAGTGACAACAATTTGCATTTAAGTTATTTCTTTAGCCACACGATAACATTATTCTATCTATATAGCGTTAATTATTTAAACTGTGATTTTTATTCATTTGTTTGATACAGCAACAGCTTGCAAATTGAGAACGAGAGAGAGAGAGAGAGAGAGAGAGAGAGAGAGAATAGTCAAAACCTTAAAGATGATACCATCAATGAGTAATTATTTATTATCCGAATTGCTTAGTAATGATATTTTTTGTCTTTGCCGTTACCAATGATAATTTAAAATTACTTTATATATATATTTTTTTTCTCGTTCTATTTTTGACGTTAACTTAAATAAGTCATCTCAAACTATTTATAAATATATGTGTGCAAGTGTGTTGACGTTGTATTTTAAAGATACTGAGAGCTGTGGGACCAAAAATTGTTGCTCTACCACATTATACATAACGTGGCAACACGCAATCTTTATATACATACAGTAGAAATGGAAGGAGGTATTATGCTTCTGCATTCCAGTGCGTTTTAATTGCTGCAGCCGCTGTCTTTTTACACTACGCATCTCTCTGTGGCCTGGAGTCAAGTGTTTAATTTTTAATGTCCCGGAACGAGAGTGAAATTAGTACAAATTATATACATGCAGGGAGGAAAAAGAGAGATCGTTTTTACATGATGGAAGGGCTTAAATCTGAAGGAGAAAATCTCTTAAACTTCTTCGGGTTCTTTTTGATTACTTTGTAATGAATTGCTCAAGTAATTAAGTTCTTTAGACCTTGAAAAAAAAAGTTTTATATTAAACTTTTTCGTTTTTCGTTTTTTTTTTTTTTTTTTTGTTTTTTTTTCTTTCTTTCTTTCATACTCTAGGGGACAGACGAGATAGTATTTAAATATAAATATTAGAGTAAAATCTTTAAAAAAACAAGACTTAAATTCTCATAATATATGCAGTTTTTTTTCTTCTAAAGCTACTTTAAAATACCAACATAAAAATTATTTTCTAATTATTTTATAAAAACCCTTACAGTAATAAATTTTTTAAACTTTTCTTAAGAACTTATATTAGCGCATCTTTATATAATAAAATAATATCATGATAAAAAAAAAAAAAAAAAAAAAAAAAAAAAAAAAAAAAAACTTAGGCTTGCAAAAAAAAGGATATTATAGTAAATCAAATGGTTGCGTTTTAAGCTTATAATGTTGAAAAAAAAAACACAAAGAAAATGTGTAAAGAAAAAGTTTAAGGGAGTAATGACCCTTATATACTTGATCACACACACATTATTTTTCTTAATGTATGTCTTCATTTATGTCATTATTTTCTAAAGTTTTTTATATGCTCTTTGTGTAATATGGTATCATGGGAAAAGTTTTTACAAAATTTTAACATATTTTACAATGTGAATAAACACACTACTACTATTATTATTATTATTATACTAACTTACTAAAATTTATGCCATCATATACATACAATAAATAGAGGTTATGACAAATGGTGAATTTGTTAAATATGAAAGAAAGAAAGAAAAAAAGTTAAAAGACAGCTTTGTAGTAGCAAAAAAAAACGTTTCTATTTACATAAATTATGTTTATATTGCTGGCTGGTATTCCTCTTATATTCAAGATTTTTTACACCTTTATGAAAGACATACATATGTCGTAATATTTAAATAATTAACTACATTTTTTTCTTTTACGATTGATGATATATGACAAAGACAAAGATAATAGTTTTTTTTTTTTTAATTTTCCTCAAAGTCATGCATAGAAAACATAAGGGGAAAACAAGAGACAATATGATCTCTTGCAAACAGGTTTTTTTATTATATAAATATTATATAATATTACTTACGCCTCGACAGGGTCTTGAAGGACCAGGTGGCGCTTGACGTACGGTGCCTCTACCAAGCGCCTCTCGTTTTCTTTGTGCTGAGAATAGCCTTAGTTCTCGTCTCTCTTCTTCACTTAGACCGTGACAATATCTCACCTCACTATCGTGAGGAGGTAATTGTTGAAGCAATTGTCGAACCCTGTATCTCTCACCTACTGAGTTTACGTAAGGTACTTTATCTTCAGGTAGAGCAGAGAAGTAAAGATGAACCTATAACATATATATAAAAACATTATATTAATAAAACGGTTTATGTTATAATCACAGTGAATTTAATATTTTTGTATATTCATTCAAAATCAGTTACATAATAATAATAATAATAAACATATACTGTTATTTTTTATACTTCTTATTAAAAACTTCATTATAATATGTAAAAATAATGACATTGCTATAAACTATTTATTACTATTCATTAGATTAGATTTTATAAACACGCCTTTTTTTTTTCTTCTTCTCCTTCTTTCTTTCTTTCATATTTTTTTGCATACTTTCAAAGATGGGCATGTAATATGTTATACTGTATTTATGCATGGTAATAACCTATTCACGTATATATGTATATAACATAATTTTACTCCCTTTGAAGTGAGTCAGGTAATCGCTTTAATTTCATCGTTCATCTATTTATGTAGTTAAATAAAGAGAAGAGAAATACTCTTGTGGGTAGAACAATATTCATCTTGCTTTGTCAACGAGTTTCTCTTACCCGCACATTTCACATACACACACATAATATAGGAGGTTTTAGAAATAATTCCTTTTTATCATCACATTCAAACTTGCTAGTTAAACATTCATCATACTGAAAGGTTATACATCATTCTCTCATCTTAATACAATATTGCTTTATTTAAATAAATGTCTTTATGTTTTTCTTTTGTATAATATATATATTATAATCAAAGATTGTAATAATTGTAATCAAAGATTTAAAAGAAAGCACCGATTTTTTGTCAAAGAAATATGATGATTTACTGGAGAGATTTGATAATCAAGATAAATTATTTAAAAAAATGAGTAATGAAATTAATGAACTAAAAGAAAAAGTGATTAAGAAGGATAATGAAGTATCTGAACTAAATGTTAGAGTGCAAGAACTTGAGCAAGAGAGATTGTCTATGAACATTGAAATTCATGGAATGCCAGTGACTACGGGAGAGAACACGCGTGATGTGATAGAGAGTGTGGCCAAAGTTATTGGCGCTCCTTCTGCTGCACAATCAGTTGAAGACTGTTATCGCGTGTATGCTAACCCAAAGAATGTACGTAAACAAGGCATACCACCTATTGTTGTGGTCAAGTTCAAATCAACTGAGGCGAGGAGAGTGTGGCTTGACAGAAGTAAAACACGTAATCTTACAATAGGCAAAGTTCAAGGTAATGCAAAGGAAGACAAGTTATTTGTTTGTGAACATCTGACTCCAGAATTGAAAAGATTATTCTACAAAACTCGCACAGCTGCTAAAATGAGAGGGTGGAAGTTTGTGTGGGTCAAGGATGGAAAAATATTGGCAAAGAAAACTGAAGATACAGGTACTATAAGAATAAAATGTGATGATGATTTTGATCGACGTATGCCAGGAGTTCCATTCTAATGTGAATTGAAATGTTAGTTTAATTTTGTTTTTTTATATGGAAGAGTCCCTAAATTTTAATTTTGATTATGTAAATTGTGAAGTAAAAAATGATTTAAATGATATTTTTATTGATAAGAAAAAGAAAAATAATAATGTTATTATTGTTCATCAAAACATACGTTCTATAAGAAAAAATTTTAATAATTTTTTAGCTTATGTTAATAAAAATGTTGAGAATATTGATATTATTGTGTTGACTGAAATTTATATTTTTGATCATGAAATAAAGGTTTATAATTTAATTAATTTTGATAAATTTGTAAAAAGTAGAGAAGAAAATAAAGGTGGTGGTGTTTTAGTGTTTGTTAATAAGAAATTTGATGCTAAAATTATTGATATAAATTTTATTAATGCGGAGGTTTTAAGTCTAAAGTTGAATAATAATTTAATGCTGTATAATATTTATAGACCTCCAGGTTCTAACAAACTTTTATTCATAAAAGAATTAAAAGATTGTATTTTAAAAAATAATGAAAGTAATTGTGTGATTTTAGGTGATATAAATTTAAATTTGTTAGATCAAAATGATAATATTGTACAAAAATATGAAAATAAAATGGCAAAATATGGTTATCTAAAAATTGTTAATGATGTTACAAGGGAGGAATGTACAATACTAGGAAATTATTCAGCTACTTGTATTGATCATATTTTTGTTAAATTAAATAATTTGTTTGAAATTGATAATAGTTTTATAATTAAAAGTAAAATCACCGATCATTATATGACTGGTTGTATATTGAGTACTAATTTAATTAATAATAATTGTAATGAAAAAGTAAAAATTAAAAATTTAAAAAAATTCAGAAATATGATTTGTAATTATGATTGGAGTATATGTAATAATATTAATTGTCCAAATGAATTATATAATCATATTGTAACAGTTTTTCGAAATATAAGTGATAAATGTGAAAGTGAAAAATTATTAAATAGCAAGAATAGAAGATTAAATAATGTGTGGTGTACTGATGAAATAAAATTTCTTATGAAAGATAGAGACAAATATTTTCAAAAATTTAAAAACTCATTACATATGCCTGAATATAGAATTAGATATAAAAAATTAAGAAACAAAATAAATTTTTTAATAAATAAAGAAAAAAATAATTATTATCATTCTAAATTTGTTGAAATTGCTGGTGATATAAGAAAATCTTGGTGTTTTATTAATCAAATATTAGGGAAAGAAAATCTTAATATTGATAATATTATTATTAAATATATGTCTGATGTAAGTTCTATCAAAGATATTGCTAATAATTTTGTAAATCATTTTGTAAATTCAATTGAAGATGTAAAGATTAATTGTAATTTAATATTAAGTGAAAATTCGCTTAAATTTAATAGTAATTTACAATCAATGTATCTACCAAAATTAAATGAGAAACGAGCAGTTTATATTATTAATTTATTAAGTAAGAAAAAAGGACCAGGTCATGATAATATAGGTGTTCAGGATATTTTATTTGGTGGCGAATCATTAATTCAATATTTAATAAGATTAACAAATATGTGTATTGAAAGCTCAGTATATCCTGATAATCTAAAATTATCATTGATAAGGCCAATTTATAAAGGTGGGGATCATAAACTATATAATAATTTTAGACCAGTTGCTGTATCTGCTTTTGTTGATAAATTTATACAAAAACATATTGAATTATTATTGTCTGATTATTTAGAAGAATTCAATATTATAAATAAAAATCAATATGCCTATCAAAAAAAAAAGGGTACAGCAAAATGTCTATATGATGTTTCCAATTTTATAAATGAAGAATTAGAAAAAGGGCATCATGTTCTTTGTTTATTTGTTGATTATTCCAAAGCATTTGACACTATAGACCATGACTTATTGTTAAAAGATTTAGAAGAAATTGGAATACGAGGACCAACATTAATGTTAATTGCGAATATTATAAAAAATAGACAAGTTGCTGTCAAAATTAAAAATATTGTAAGTGAAATTAAAATAATAAAATGCGGTATAATACAAGGAGGGGTCTTAAGTGCTAAATTCTTTATAATTTATGTTAACAAAATTTTTAATTTACTAAAATATTGTAAAGCAAAAATGTTTGCCGATGATTTACTTATGATAGCGGCTCATAGTAACTTTGAAGTTGCAAATAAAATGTTACAAAATGATTTTGATTCAGTTTTGGAATGGTCGCATGATAGGAAAATATTAATTAATAGGAAAAAAACAAAAGTTATGCACATTTTTAATAAGTATACATATACTATGCAAAATATTCAATTAAGAGCTCATACTAATAAGTGTTTACATAATTTTACTTTAAATTGTAATTGTGAGGTTGTAGAACAAGTAAATAATTATAATTACTTAGGAGCTATTATTGATCAAACATTTGATTGGGATTTGCATATTATGCAACTGTTAAATAAATTGAGATCTGCAATTTTTAAATTAAAAACAGTAAGATCATATGTGAATGAACAGACGATGAGACAATTATATTTTTCTTTTGTACATCCACATATATTATACGGTTTATTATCTTATGGTTGTACTAAATCAGGTAAATTATGGGAATTGAAAAAAATGCAAATAAGAATATTAAAAATTTTAAAAAAAGGAAATAAGCTAAAAAGTGATCTTGAATATTTTAAGTACTTTAAGATATTGCCAATAGAAGAAATGTTTAAATGTTCTTTTATTTGTGAAAATTATTTTGAAAATTCTCATGGTATACCGAGAACTCATATTTATAGTACCAGAACAGCAGTGACCAATCCTTTATTTGTACCAAGAATTGTAAATAGATTCACTGAAAGGACAAAAAAATTTTTACTTCCTAAATTATGGAATCAAATTCCATCAGAATTAAAAAGTTTTGCAAATAAAAATGAAACGAAATTTAATATGAAAAAATTCTTTCTTGATAATTTATAAAATGTTGAACAATTTTTTGCTGTTTGTATTGATTAATGATGATTAATTTTTGCTTCTTGTATTATAAAAATACTTCTCTTAAATGAAAAAAAAAAAAAAAAAAAAAAAAAAAAAAAAAAAAAATGTTTTTGTGTAAATACGTACTTTATTTGCTTTTGAAATATATATAATAAAAAATATGTATATGTAGTAATATAATATAATAAGACATGATTGTGTAACAATAAATGAACCAACCGATAAGGCTATGCCTTGGTTGGACTAAAAAAAAAAAAAAAAAAAAAAAAAAATATATATATATATATATTTTATGTGTGCTAAAAATTATTTCACATGTTCGTGTAAGAGATTACTTATCTTTTAAATAGCTTTTAATTATCAAATAGCTGATTATTTACAAAGGTAATAAAACACTATTTGGATTTGAATTTTAATTAAAAGTAGTTAAATTTTACTGTAATATATTATGCTTGAAAAACTAATTTTTGCATTTCCGCTCCTGCGCATACTGAATTATGTGACTATTATGAATGTTTTTTCTTTTCTTCATTATTAATTGTATCAAAGCTTTGCGTTATATACATATCATTATATACCATCATAATAAATCTAAATGGATGATTTATATCTGTACTTATAATAAATAGAGTAGATCTTATTGTTTATACAATAAACCATTCAAATGTTTCACTGTTTTAACATGGTAATTTGATTTTTTTTAAATAAAATAAAACTCGGATAAATAAACTACTCTGTTCGATAGTTGTAAAAATAATACATAATATACCTCCTAATATTTTTTCCTCTTCTTTATTATTATTAAAATACAAAACACTTATTTTTATCCCACAATCATAAACTTGTACTCACTTTAAACGGAAGCGTGACAAATTTCCCGTCTCATATGTTACTACTACTATTTAAAATACATAAATTCATTACAGTATCATTATAATATCAAAAGAATAAATAATATATTTCAAAGAAAAACATGACATACTTGTATGTAAATTATTTTTTTCCAAAAAATTACACAGTATAAACTATTTTTATATATAATAATTTATGCAATATATATATATATATATATATATATATATATATATATATATATATATATATATATATATATATATATATATATATATATATATATATATATCATAATTTAAATAATCACATATTCTCCGTGAAGCATAACATAAGAATTAGGCAAAATATTTTTGATCTTTAAAGTTAAAAATTTAAAAGTGGCTATTATAAAAACATATCAACTGTACTTCAGTTTTCTTTGTCCTCTTAATTTTTTTTTTAAATCTTTTTCTTTATAACATACTACATAAATGTGTCATTATAACCACAAGATTATTAATTGATACCTAGAAATGCACTCAACCCACATTATTTTTAATAGAATTTGTTTTTTTAATATTTAAACCTCTCTCCAACGAAGCCATAATTTAAAGTTTTTTCCATTAACAATCTCTCTGTCATACTTTGACAAATTATCTTATAAGAATGTTATAATTATATGATTAATTTTATATAAATTAGTTTGCTAAATTTTTAAGGTTATAGTATATATATAAAAATATATGGTGCGTTCTTTATCTTACATTTAACAAATTTGTTATACGTGAAGAAAAAAAATTACTGCTGCGGAATTTTGATTTACATTTTCCTGTCATATCATACATAATAATATCATCTCGTCGTGAGAGATTTTTTTACACACGTTACGCTACGTCGCCATATTTCCAATCTTAACATAAGATCATAAATACTTGGTGTGTAATATGTGCATACTTGTTATAAAGCATAAGTATATTATAATATAAAAAATATGAAGTACAGTATACAAGTTTATTGACGCCGAACAATATTTTAACCCTTAATGTTGAAATATGAATTATAATTTTAGATTTAATCTTTGTTATGAAATGATACTTCATGCATTTAGTTATACAGTACATATAAAAATGATAACAAAATATTATATAATAAAAATATTTTTTTAATTTAAACAACCTATAAACTTATATTTTTAATTACAGAATATAATGATTTTTTTCTTATATATATATATATATATAAATTTTACCGCAAGTATCAATTACAATTTATTTAATTCTTATTTTCTTGTTTATAATTAAAGTCATTAAGAAATAGTAATTATAAAAAATATATCACACTTAAATTATTACTAATTTAATGAAATTAGGCGTGAAATCCATGTTGGTTGCAAAATATAATTTTAGAAACTTTTTTTATTGCTTTATAATTTAATCCTTATTAATGGAATTTTAGCTATATATAAATATAAAATATTATTTATAAAAATCAAAGCGTTAAGAATTTTAAGTATCCAATTAGTAACATTTTTAAGATAGGATAAAACATAAGAAAGGTATTGGCTTTTTATGAGGTCAAGACTCTAAAGCGGGAGCTTATACTCTATGACCTTTTTGTTTTTCACTGAATTTGACCCGATGGTGCCTTCCTATATACCAACTGCATCAATCCTGCACAGTACAGCTTGTATAGGTTCAACTTATACACAATTAATGTGCATGGGAACTCGTGGGTTTATAACATGCACTAATGCTGCAATAACGTCATCGATACTTCTTGTATAAAGAAATAATATACTCAGCAGGGTTCACATGCAATAAGAACTGTGAGAAATTTTTACCATACATGTCGTTAAAAGAAATAAATTGTATTAAAAAAAAAAAAAAAAAAAACTGATATTGAATATCTCAAATTTTTTTTTAAAAATGAACTTTTATAATTAAAAAAATATCATAATTGAAATAAAAATATATTTTATTTGTTTTAAAGGTTATTACAAATACACAAAAAAAAAGTTGTACAGAGAACGCGGTGGTGCGGTGCTCATTAATTTGCCCGATGTAGCATGGTTGTACTGTATTGGTGTATTTGTAGATCGCTAATAAGATTTTCGCGTGGTGGTTGGCAAGTCTGTTTGCTCGTTTTTACTCTACTTGCCATTGTTTCAGCATACTCCACGCTTCACTAGACGATTATCGAACTTTTTTATTTTTAATACAACGTCCTTTTTCCAGCCTTGTTATCGACTTTTTGCTTGATTTTTTTTATTACATTTTGCTGGTAGCTTTAAAATATATAATAATAATAATAATAACATAAAAATCAAACTCAGAAAAAAAAAATGTTATTACACTGCATAGAAGTATCTAAAACCAATTTTATTTCGATATTTTTTTTTATTGATATTGAAAATAATAAATTTTAAAAGCTATAAACAATTATACAATACTCTATTGCCGATGACATAAATTATATTCAAAATTAGACAGTAAAAAAATTGTAATATATATTTTAATATAAATCACAAATATCATAGTACTTAAAATTTGTTATAAAATATTTGACCCTTTAAAAAAAACTGGTTTCATAAAAATGAATTTTATTTTGGTGCTTTTTATATTGAATAAAAAAAAACTCCCTTTTTCTAACTTTTTATTCTATATGCATAAAAAAAGGAATATAATATAATATATATATTTTTTATAAAGCAATTTTAGCGTGTTTGATAAATGCCTTCATCTTGGCTAATATGACGTTTCAATTCGGTCCATGCGGGAAGTTCAATCAGAGGCAATATGAGTGAAAGTGCACGTGCTACTGACGGTGGTCGGGCGGGTTGCCTGTATCGCAGGATAGAATGTAAGGGGAAATATATATACGTGCCGGGAATCGACAATGGACTTTGCAATAGTATAAAGCATTGCCGCGCGACTGTACGTATACGTAATACGTACCGTATACGTTGTATTGTAACCGACCAAACTTCCATAATATGAATCTCGACTGATATTGATTCCAACTATACAGACTTTTGCTTGGGGAAAAAAAAATCCTCTCACTGCATCGATATTGTTCACGAATATTACATACTCTATACTATATACTGTAAAGACAGAGAATATAGCATTATTTTATTATATATATATATATATATATATATATATATATATATATATATATATATATATATATATATATATATATTATATACTGAAATCTCTAAGCACTAAAATTTATACGTGTGTAATAAAAACTCTTTTCTTCTTTTTTTGTCAATGTAGTGGAAAAAAAAGCTTTTTTTTAAAAAAAAAAGATGAAGAAACAATTGCGCAATGCAGAGTCCAAACATAATAATATCATAGTGAAAGATAGAATTTATTTATAATATTATTTGTTTTTATTTGATTGTCATATGAATATAATATTGATTTTTTTTAACTCCCTATCTATTTGCCTTATTTTTGTATTTATATACTATATAATGTTATATATATATATATTTTTTTTTATATGTAAATCCAAAAATATATAATAATATACATACAATTTTTTTATCATTCATATATTCAGTGTGAAATTTGGCAAAATGTGAAACAGTTTGAATAAATACATGAGCAAATAATATTTATATTTTCGTTACTTCAATGATATGGAATATATATATTTGTGACAAAAACAAAAAAATGCTGACAGTGTAATGTTTGTTATTTTATTTTTTTACTACGACTCACACACCAGTGTCTTATATATAATATAAAATATATACACCAAGACGTGCAGAGAAAACGCAATAGTCTTATGAAATCTGAAGAGACCCATAGAAAAACTTATATCTTGGTATACCGCATATAATAAAACTTAACAATAAAGTTACCCAAAAAAGCTCGCAATATGATATAATATATATATAAAAAAAAGAGGGTGGTAAAGGAACATTAAATATAAAGACTATCATTTGTATTTCAAGTCACATCTTTACTGTCATCAAATTAATATTGACCTTTCACTAAAAATTTAATCAACCTTTTTATTTTCCATAAGGTTAAAAAAGAAATAAAAATAAACAAGATTGTTCTATTAACTTTAAATAAATTTAAAAAAGATAAAACTTTTTTTTTTTTTTTTTTAATATTAAATAACAATTTGAATAACAATTTTTATGTCAAAAGTTTTTAGACAAAAAAAAAGTTACAAGAGAAAAGAATTCAAAAATTTGAAACGTTTTCATGGTAGATTACATTCCTTGATAGAAAAGTTAAAAAGTTTTTTTTTTTTTTTTTTAAATCATCAGTAAAAAGTAATATCACGACGATTGAAAATTCTTTTTGGCGTAGCAAAATAATATATAAGAATTTTTTATCACGTTTGTCATTGAAAGATAATAAAAAGAAAAAGAAAAAAAAAAAAAAAAAAAAAAAAAAAAAGCTTATGAGAAAAAGAGAATAAAGTAACAGTGAATGCTTTTATGATAATGACAGTATATTGATCAGATGTAATATTATATACTGGGAGAAGGGGGCAACGAGAGAGAGAGAGAGAGAGAAAAAAGTGTCGTGAATATCAGCCCAACAGAGTGTTGGTCCATGTTCTTTTTTTGTGTAATATGACGCAAGTAAAGAGAACAACATATCAAGCAAAAACTCCTCCTTAAAGCTAATGAAATCTCTCCTTCCTTCTTTTTTTGGCCATGATATCACCCCTCAGTTTTACGAGGGTCAGTAATGGAATCTAGTGAAAGTAAAAGAGAGAAAAACAGAAGGGGGAAATGATTCTGTGAAGATGAAAATAAGAAAAACAAAAGATAGAACGAGAAAAACAGTGATGATATATTTACCATGGATTAGAAATGACAAGAATATATGTTATTCTATTTGACATTTTTCACACAACAACACTGCTAATAAAAAGTGATAGAATGTCATTCCCCCCCTTTTTTTTTATTGCTACAATAATGAATAATAAAGGGAAAAAATTAATTACACCATCAATAAAAAAATGTATATATATATGCACATAAAATGTATGTATACCATGTATATTTTTTTTACGATAATTTTTTAAAATAAAAAATTTCAATATGTTAAAAGCAATTTGCACTTGCTAAATTTATGATAATAAATATAATGGCAATTATTTGAAGCGTTAAAAAAACTTTTAACAATTTATATACAACTGTTTGATATACCATGTTTTTAAAAAAATTATACACAATACATATACATACAAAAGTAAATAAATAATGCATTTTGAGTTAGTGAATAAGTAAAAAGTAAGTACTTTAGAAATTGTCCCAAGAGAAGCTATAAACGGTCTGAGATTTTGCGACGCTTATGACCAGTAAAGTTAGTAAAAAGGATAGCTTATATCTATAGCTTTAGACTGGTGCAGCCATGACGAGCAAATTTTCACTCTATATGTCCCTTTTTTATCGCCCATGATTCTCTTTTTCTCTTTATACTCTCTCTCTCTATATTATATAATATGTTTTTTTTCCTTGATACGAACACAAATTTTCTTATCCGTTTATTTCAACTCCCAGCATTTTTCATTTTCATCTTGCATACTATATTTATATATAATATACATCATTATACATCAAGGTTTATATATATAAACCTTGATTATACATGATGTTAATCGGTTTAAATATTGCAAATGTGTTATTCTAAGAACTTATAATTATGCAAAAACGTGATCTTTTATGTAACCTCATAGATGGACTATCAGTAATTATAAACCTGTAAGAAGCAAGTGTTTACTAATGTGTAAAATTTCTTGTTTTGTTTTTTAACGCCTTCTCAATAAAAAAAAAGAAGAAGAAGAAGAAGAAAAAAATAAAAAAATAAAAGCAAGTAGACAGAAAAGGGTAGTGAGGAAAGAAAAAAAAAGTTGTTTAACTTGCTATCACTTGTAATTGAAATTTTGCTTTTATTACCATCATAAGAATATGTTATAAAGTTTTTTAAGCATCGGATATTGCACTTTACTTGTATACTTAACGTATAATATAACAATACTTGTTTTTTATAATTTTTATTATTTAAGTCCATTTACAAGTTAGTGTGTTCAGTTTGTACAACATTATTGTTTCTGTGTAAAGATGGGATTGTCTGTAATTTAAATCAATATTTAAAAGTTAGTTTTATATACATTTTGTAGTATTTTTTTTATTTTTAAGGATTGTTGCCGTGAGTTTGTAAAAAATAAATCAATATATAAAGTGAGTTTTTTTTTTTTTTTTTTTTTTTGCTTTGCTTTGAAATTTTATTCACATCAAACTTTTTGACATAATAGAAGTTGACATGACAATACTTCAAAAGTTAATTAACGTACTAACAACATTAAAAAAACTCTTCAAAAAAATATCATATTAAATTTCAAATAGATTTGCCATGCTTTTTTTTTTTAATTCAGAAGAGCTATTATTGGTTTTATAATGTTGGCATCACGTTTTGTATATTGAATGCATTTTTTTTATCTCTCGTTTGCATTTTATTATTATTACGAAAACCCTTTCAAAGTTAAACGTCAACTGCATACCGTTTTTATATAAAAGATAATGCACGTATTTACGTGTGGAATATTTATATATAAAGAGTTTGATAGATCTTTTGACAATATCAAGTTATATTATTATTAAAAAAAAAAAAAAAAAGCGCTTTGAGGCAAACAAAAGAAGCATGATTTTCTTCTGGGAACACATTTTTGTAGTTGTGGTAAGGGGAGGGAAATTGTTCTAATTTCATCGGCGGCGTGAGGCTGAGAGATAAGAACGGAAGTATACGGGACTCGGGGGTGGAGAAGAGAGGGGTGTGGCCGGAGATGAGTTACCCGCGCGCGACAAAATACCCAATGTAGCCCTTGAGCTATGTCCCTATCATATAGATAAGCGTCTTTCAAACTTCTAAAAACACAAAAACTCTATGTTGTACCAATATACTGGAAAGAGGGTGAAAGTTTATTACTTTTCGTAAAAAAGAAAAAAAAAAGTAACTTTGATATCTAATATACTCTGTAGCTTCCGGCCAGTTTAATGAGAGTAATAATATTCATATACATGCTGATAAATATGATGCTCATGTAATCTAAAATGGTTTGAGATTTTTAGTACTCCTTTTTTAACAAGATATAAAAAAAAGCCTAATATAACGGTTGAGAATGAGAGAACAATATACCTTTTGCTTATATACTATACAATTATTATGTAATCAAAGAGTAATTGAATATCACTTTATGTAATATTTTTAATAATGAAATTTGAAGACAAAACTGAAAACAATGTTAGATTATAAAACATTTCCTCAATTATTTTACTTTTTTTTTTTTTTTTTTTTTTTTTTTTTCAACTTCCTTATAATAATATTACTTTTAATACAATTTTAATAGTTTTAGAAATATTATTTTTCTTTTCACTTTTTATATGTATCAAGTTCAATAACATTTGTTTTTATTTATTCTAAGAATTACATAGCTTTAATAAAAAAAAAAAAAAAAAAAAGAAACATCTCATTTACGGTACAATAAATTGTATGATGCGTGCAAAAATTTAATTTACAATATCAGATATTTTTTAATATTAACGGTGCATTATTTACAAATTATGTACTATGAAAATAACACAATTTTTACAATACTATGTAATTAGTTAGCTCTATTTTATATAAGTTAAAATAATTGAATGTTTTTTTTTATTGTTAGAAGTATTTTGTTTTCAATGGAATTATAAGATGTCATTTTTGAAACCGCATATTATATGTTTTTCAAAATTAAAGGCTGGGAAGCTGAGTTTTATACTGAAATCTTTCAAACTTTAAAAATAAGTTAATTATTTTTTATATATAATATATATGTATTTTTTTATTCCCAATCATATAATATAATGTAAAATATAGTTTGTGTTCTTACAAGCTCATTTTTTTCTAAATTTATGAAAATAAACAATTTTTGGATTTGTTTTTCATAATAAAAAAAATGTTAACTATTTAATTACGAGTAAAAGCATAATAAACCAATTTTACGTATAGATAATTTTATAAATTATATTAATTATGTAAGGTTAAGGGTTTAATTGTATGTTATAAATTATAACTAATTAGCTGCTCTGTTGGGTACATCATTGTTACGTCACCGGATGCATCATAAAAATAAAAAAAAGAATGATTAATTTTCGCTCTTATTATTTAAATTATAATTTTTTTCTCTCAGTGTTTAGGATGCCTACTCATTAGCCTTAATAATTCTTATGAATAGAAAACCTTAATCTGTGCATATATTACTATATGAATAATTTTATATAATATCATAAACACATCTTCTTTCTTTGCTATTTTATTTGAAGCTATACGCCAAAATGCCGAACTATAATTAAAATAACTCTAATACATCATGTTATAAGATTGAAAAAAAAATTAGAAGCCCTATTTAATAATATTGTGATAGATTTATAGTTATTAGTTACATTTTAAAATAGTTAACTGTCATAAATTAATAATTATAATAAAAACAATGATAGTATATTTTATATATATTTTTTTACCATTGCTTTTATATAGTTTACTTTCTTAAAAATTCTGCTATATAAATGCTAAAATGGGCAATTTATTTTATTCTAATCTGAAATGATATTTATACAGGGAGGGTTGTATAAAATTAAGTATTCTAATTATATTATTTCTCTATATATATATAGTAAGGTATATAAGTTTTTTCTTTATCTTCCGGAACTTATGCTTTTTACCATTTAATATTATTACTTTTTTATTTTTTAAATTCCTTCGGGATTTTTGTTAGAAAAAAAAAGTGCTACAAGAAAAAAAGTAAGACCATCTGTCAGTAAATAGGCAAAGCGTATCATGAAATTGGTCGCAACATTTATTTTTCTTGTGCGACTTCGCCCGCTGTTTTCTTTATACCCAAAGACTTTTAAATGAGATCGAGCTCTAGGGAGACATCCCACAGAGAATCTTCTTTTTGCGCCTTAGCATTTTTCTTTTTTACCTATAATCTCCTTACATTCCACAATCCATTTGCCAAAAATACAAACATAGTTCTAATTCCAAGTGCAAATATTTTACCTTTTATTTTTCTTCTGTATTTGATTTAAATATATTTTAAATAAATATTCTCATACGAGGAAATAGAAAAATAATAAGTTTCCAAAATCAATTTTCTATAATGGATTTTCAAAACAATAAATAATTTACTATTTCCTTATAAGGCATACCTTAAATATTTTTTTAATAATAATAAAAAGACCGTGACATCATCTTAAAAATAAATCTTATCTACCTTTAAATGTATTTTCACAGTAAAATACTATAAATTTTATAATCACAATTTTTATAGCATAATTATAACACTCTTAATTCTACGTAATAATAATAATAAAAAAAAAGTTATAGAATGTATATCAAATGGATATAAAAACTAATTTACTTAATTAAAATTTGTACAGTTTGACAAAGCGTTCATGTATATATAAAATATAAAATAAAATAATGTTTATAACATGATTTTCTCTATCTTAGGCTACATTTCATGTTTTTGATGCGGGCAATTTGTAGCGTCTGTGGTTTTAAATAACTATCAGTCTCCAAGTTAGTGTGACCTAAGGGCATTTTGCCAACCTTTACACATCAACAGTAGTGCCAACAAAACAACAAAAACACTCCTTAAATCGTAGGAAGTAAATAGATATTTCTTCTTCTTTTTTTTTTTTTTTTTTTTTTTTTCCTTTTTTTTTTCTTTTATATAAACAATATTATTATAGTCACAGAATATTTCCTTTTCGTTTTAGTTTATAATTTTAAATTTTAAAAGAAAAAAAAAAAGACATGATATTAAAAATTTACTAGCATGTGAGCTGTCGTTTAAAACATAATTATTACATAGTCACTCGTTTTCTTTAAGAATATATTATTTATTTATTTTTATCTTAGATATAGATATAACTTTTTTTATGGTGAGAATTTCTTTACAATTTTTTTTCTTTTCATAATATGTATATTTATAATTATAGATAAATATTTAGGACATATTATATTTCAAAGAAAATAAAATATTATATATTTTTCAAAAAAACCACATAACAAAATATTGAGTTCAAATGAAATTTGTGGTTTTAAATAAAGAAGCAAAAATATTTAGATCGCCTTATTGAAACATGTGGTTAAAAATTTGTGAGAAATAATTTAAAGTTAACAGTGTTATGTTACTTTATTTATATTTGTTACAAAACTTCTCAATTATATAGATATGTTGAAATATATAATATTTGTTTTCCTATATAATAATTGTAAAGTTGAGATCACCAATATATAAGTAGTTTGGTAAAGAGATTTTTGTGGCTTCTTTTAAAACTCTTATTACTTGTCTTTTTTCTGCTAACGTATAAGCTTAAAATATGGTGTAATCCATAAACATATATTTTGTTACGCTACAGGGGCAAGTTATGCAGCCCGCTTGTCATAGGGAACACAATTGTTGCCTACTTTACATTTTTTTTCTCCGATTCTCCGATCCCATTTTACAGTTTAATTTTTTTTATTTTGAACTAAATACTTTTTAACTATGAATAATAACCTTACTAAATTTCCTCATAATATTTCTTAAGAAATAATTAAAATTAAATTAATACGAAAGAGATTATCTATTATACTGTAATATAATATAAAAAGGAAAACAACAAAAGTAATTTTATTAAGCTATACATATTATAATAGTATTTATAACACCTGTGGGGGTTTTAAATTAGACTTTGATAATTAGTACTAACGATGTTTGATGGCTACTGTTTTGTGACATCTTAACTTTCACAAGTATACAAAAATATAAAACATTGCGTATATATAAAACTACTAATTACATTCGGAAATTCCTAACTGGAAGAAGAAAAAAAATGTTATAATTGAATAAATTTATAAAGCACTACTGTATTATGAAATAACTGGATTGAAATATTAATATACGTAAAAAAAAAAAAAAAAGCTTTCATAATAAAGCTATAATGCATTACACTGTGAGATAAAAGTTATAAATCATGTGAAAAATTTATGTCTATGTATGTCTAATTTTTATATTATAAGCTAAAGATTATAATACTTTCTTTTATATATTTACCGACTTGATCGAGACGTGACAACATCATTTTCTGCAAACGTCTCATCCTGAATTAAAATAAAACGTCAGTTGGCCCCCCTGCGGCCGCTGGGTCTTCTCTGTTTACCAGCATGGTCTTAGACTATCATACCCATCACGTGGGCAGAGAAATTAACCCGCGGCTCACTTTTTTTTTAATATTATTATTTTTTTTTTATAATATATATTTCCAGCTCTTTTTTATGATTTAATGAGCCTTTCGGTGGCGCTTTTTTCTTTGTGGTAAAGCAAAGAACTATAATATTTGACACCTCTAGCTACATTTAGCAGCCATAAACTGTATTTTGCGAGTCAACATCTAAAAAATAATAATAATAAAACGTATAAAAAATATATAGCCGTAAGGATCTGTACAATGTAGATAGATAAATTTATAAGATAAATTGATTCATGGGTTTATTGAATGTCGTTTTGATAACAATAAAAGATCAAATTCAATGTTATCTTTATGTACATAAATACCTAACATTCTTTAATAAAAATAAAAAATATTAATTTATCATTTTTATCAATTGCTTGAAGTAAAATTTAATATGTTCATCTATATATAAAATTCTGTTCAAATCTTTACATTGGGCTTTGCTTTTAGTGAAACGAATCTCCAACTACACATTTAAAGTCTCTCAAAAGAACTGAATAAACTGGCTTAAATAAAAATTATATAAAATATATGTATACGACATAATAAAATATTATAAATGAGTTGGAATTCATATAAATTTTAAATGATGCACCTTGCAACAAATAAAATTTTAATAAATTATATAAAAATACAAAAGATAATAAAATATATGTAATCTTTTTGACTGTATAACCCGTCGTTTTTTATGTTTATATGTATTCGTGAACTTATTTTAATATGAGAAGCTTTTAAAATATATCTTTCACACTTAACGTAAGCAATTTTTTAAACCTATTGTGAGATTATTTTACGCCTGTCATTTAAATGTAGTATAAGTATAAAAAAAAACTATAAGAGACATTAGAGCAATATAATATGAAATAAAAAAACAACCTGAAGAGTAAAGAAGACGAACGAACACTAAGCTTTATTGCTTGAGGCTTTATCATGCATCAGAAAAGTATACACGAGTAGAAATAATGATATTATAAAATGCCATATAGGTCAATTACCTGATCTGGTCGTAAACCTGGTGGAACCCAAGTGTATTCCTCTAATGCACACCCTGAGTCGTCGTCTGATTGTGAATGTCGGTGAGGGTCGAGACCTCCTGGAGCAGAGGAACCTGAAGGTACGGCTGGTGGTGAGGGACTCGCAGCACTCTTGCTAGGTGAGGGTGCAGAGGGAGGAAGGTCAGGTAAGCTATCATGAGGATGAGGGGGATGTGAGGGAGGGGGAGGTGCAGCCATTCCTCGATGATGGCCATTATTCATAAGCGATGGCATAACATGATCTTCGCGTGGGCATTTGCAGTTCCGACAGGTTTTGCTGTAACAAAAAGATGAAATGATATTTTAATTACTGCGATAATACTTTACAATATAATGTATACATTCTATATAGCATCGTAATTATAAATTTCTGTAACACTTGAAAATTATTACATGTAAATAAAGAACTTGTTTTCTATAAACAAATTAATTGTGACCTGATGTTTTATAGAGCAAAATAGAAGTTTCATAATTTAGCTTTAGTTTTTTTTATTATTTTTTTTTAGTTCATTTTTAATAACAAGTGTTGGAATAAAATAATAATACAATTATTATTGACATTGCAGGATTGCAGGAGAAGAACTAGCATTGGTGGTGGTAATCGCGTGCCTAACTCGGTTTGATATTATGTACCAGAGAGAAAAAGACCACATATACAAGAGGTATGGAGAACACAACACGCACATCCATCATAACGGGGCCCTGCGGCGCGGACGGGCAGTGAGCTGGGCCTCCTCAGCACCGCCCTAACTGTCTGCCCCGCGCTCAAACCAAAGAAATGCAACTTCAGAAGAAGAAAAAAAAAAAAAAAAAAAACTCTCGCTTCTTTTACCTGCTTTATTACAACGCCCAAAAATTCGAAACGCTTAACATTTCAGTATTGTTTTATGTAGAGCAATATTAAAAATATTACAGAATAAAATGTAGGAAGCTATATACCATAATAAATCAAAATATGACAATATAATATCAATTTAGTAATAACTCCTTAAATTCATAAGAGTATAATTTTATTTTTTTAAAGCAACTTTTAAATCAATTTCATAAAATAATTTCGTATCCCTTCTCTTTTTTCTATGTAATTTAAATATGGGTATTATGTTTTGTTGAGTATATTTGATGCATTAAGCTGTGTGGTACAACCACAGCATAAACAAGATTATCAAGTATACACATGATATAAACAAACTGATGATAATATTTGTCAATCACTCAGCAGTGACTGGCTAAACATCACATATTATATACATGATTTATAAAAGATCTAATTTACATCATTACGTCATTTACGTTTGAATTAAATGTCAAGTTATATATACCTTCCAAACATCCCACGTATATCTTAACTTAAAAACATTGTCAGTGTTTAGACTTATTATGACAGGGCTATGTTAATAAAACATGTTTAAAAAAAATTGACAACATGCACGAAAAATTATATACATATTTTAAATAAATATATATACTTGCTTTAGGATATATTTTATGAAATAAAATCAAAGTTACAAAATATATATTTTTGAGCTATAAAACGAGTTATTAACAAATACTAATAATATTCTTCCTCTATAATAAAAGGCCTGAAGATATGCTTTGCTTAACAAAAATACTAAAAATAACAAAAAATTGAAGTAAAAAAAAGTTTTGAAAAGTAAAGAAAATATTATTTTTGTCAACTATTTTTATAAAAATACAGTAATATTGACTTTCTTTTTATAATACAAATATTATTTTTTATTCTTTCGTATATTTTTCTTATGTGTTAGTTTCAATGTACGCACTGGCACACCTTGAAGTGGTGGTTTGATTTAGGCTAGGTAAGCAAAAGAACTCTAACTAACTAAACGAAATAAGAATTCCTCCAGTGTTGAGCGACCGCGTGGTATAGTGGAGAGAGTATTATTGCGCCCGAGGGAAGGACAGGAACACCGTCGGACGAGAAACCATGATTATGTTGGAGCACGCAAGATTATAGTCCGCCAATAGCAATACAACAACCTTTAAGTAGAAGCAAAATTTGGCCGTAAGGAAAGCAAGTCTGATTATTGTTATACCTTTTCTATATTAAAAATTCTGGAATATTATATATAAATATACACATAAACACATATATATACATAATATAAAAAAATAAAGGTATTTTGTATTTCTAAGAAATTTTGAGAATGAAAGTTTAAAAAATACTTGTTTTTCCATAACTGCTTATTAAAATCTAATTTTGATAATTTTTTATAACTTTAAAAGAATAACTTTTAAAAACATAACAAAACTATTATATAATTGCATTATTATTATTATTTTATTATTATTATATTTTCTTTTGTATAAAGAAAATGACAAAGGTAAAGAGATAAAAAAAAGTTTATCTAGTGCAACTTTGACGTGTGAAAAAAGACTCTCCTTTGTATGTTTAATTAAAATGATTAATTATTGCGATTAGCCTTAACTTTTTATGTCAAACGTTAACAAAAAAAAAAAAAAAAAAAAAAAAAAAGTGAATTTGTATGTATGTATAGAACAGTGAGTGTGAGTGACAAAGAAGTGTCAAAAAGAGGAGAGAGAGAGAGAGAGAGAGAGAGAGAGAGAGAGAGAGAGAGAGAGAGAGAGAGAGAGAGAGAGAGAGAGAGAGAAATAAATGCGAGTCACGAATATTTTTTAGATGGATTTCAATCAAGAACTGCTACATCTTAAGAAAAAAATTAATATATAAAAAAAAGAGAAAGATCTTGTCTATCATTTCTATTATAAAATTGAAGGCAGGTATATAAATCTAAAAGATATTAACATATCTGTGATAATCAATCATCTTTTCTTTTACATATAAAATAAGGTTATATAGAATATTTTTTATTATAATAATAAAAAAAAAAATTTTAAAGTACATTTTACCACACAGATGTCCCTGTTATAGAAAGTATTTAATTGTAATATATATACTAAGGCAATAACCTTTATTATTATTTATGTTAATATTTCTTTGAAATTATAAGAAAATTACTATTTCTTTGCGATCTACAATTTTTTTTTATACCTTCGTTATGTGATTGTAAAATGGTACTTTTATACGTGTTGCTGAGAAAAATTCTTTTGCTGTAGGCATATTTTGTCCGTAAGACCTTGTAATATGTAAACTTGTAATAATAATAATAATATACTATACGTAATGGTAACTGCAACTTACATACATACCGAAGCATCATGTAACACAGTTTGAAGTTTTTCTTTTATAAGTATAAGTTCCAACAACTCGGAGTCTTTTTATCCAATATATATAAAAATTGCTATACAATCTCACAGTACGGCGCCAAAAAATACCACGCGCATACGTTTTCTAAAAGAATCCTTATAATATAAATATATAATATTGCTTCAGCATTATTATAAGAATATAGAGAAAAAATGTTAAAAACAACTTGTTTTTTTATCTCTTTGAATTTTTTTTTTAAAATATATAAAATAATATAAATTTTCTTTTTATTTTTTAGCTAAAATGTATGCCAAAAAGATTATTTTATTCTTTAGACATAAAAGAATAATTCTGTCAAAATTTTGAAACGTTTTTATAAAATTTGTAGCCAAAAAAATCTTTCATAATATTCTTTGAAGCCAAAAAAAGTTTATATATCAAACAAAATTACTTTACAAATGTTTGCCAAGTTTTATATCGAGCAAAACATTTCAACGGTATTTTTACACGAAATATTATTTTTCGCTATTATACTATTTTTGCCTATATTTCAAAATCATTTGCTTTTAATATTTTATCACAAAAAAAAAAAAAAAAAAAAATGAATAATTAAATAAAAAGAAAGTAAAGTAAGGGTATATAGACTAAAAATGACATACAAAGGTATAAAAGTTAAAAGCTGTAATAATGCAAAATGACTTTCAAAAATAATATATAAATCTCATGTTGTAACATATAATTTAGAATTTTTATGAAATTTCTTGCAGAAAAATAATAAAAGTTGCATGTTATAGGGGACGAAGGGGCTAATTATCGACATCCATGTTTCCCATCATGCATTAGTGGGGCAGGAAGTGACGGATGGCCAGCAACAAGGAGGAAAAAAAGAAACATGGGAACCACTTGCTTGAGGCGATTTACCGCGATATAATAATACGTAAAACTGCCGTGCACCTATATGTTGCATGGCGTCGCCTTCTTATAATAATAATGTAGAATATTTAAGACAATATGGCTGCTAATACAGCTATGCACATCTATTAAATATATCTTTTTGAAAGTATAAAATGATTATACCTAAAAATTTCAAGGTATCCATCGCATAAAAGAAATTAAATAACAAATGATAATAATTTATAAAAAATATGAAGTCACTTCCTTTTGTTTTTGTGTTAAAAAATAATTCTTAGGTGGCAGTAGAGATATAAAAGGTGTAATTTACTCAAAATATTTCTGTATAGAGATCTATGCATAGAAAAAAAAATCTCTAAAGTTAAATTAGATAAATTGTTTAAGAAAAAGTCGTCTTTTGAAAAAGCTTTTTACTATAGGATTTCTTAAGATGGATGGGAGTTAAAAATTGTATGATATTCAGGTTCATGAACTTATTTTTTTATAAATCCATTTCCTTTTATTCATTTCTATTTACCTTATCTAATTAAATCTATGAATAAATAATTAATAATATGATTACCTATGCATATTAAAAAGCTTTTTTTCTCCTTCTCCTCCCCATCATGTCTTTGCTTTTTAAAAGAAACATCCAAACCAATTTGTTACAAGCATGTAAATTTGAAATGCATTCTTAGAATATATTAAACATGATACAACATAAATCAAACTTCTATATATTATAATACAAAACTTAATTGTTTTCTTTAATATATATATATATATATATATATATTATATATATATATATATATATATATATATATATATATATATATAAATGACGTCATTAAGAGGATAGCAATTGAAGTGGATGTCATGTCACATACTTCTAGGAATTTAAGAGTGCTGTGCTGGGGGTACCACCCACCTAAATGAGAGTGAAATGTTCGTGATGCTTCGATGAACAGACTAAGTGATAATATACGTCTACTACATGAAGAAGATTTTTTTTTTTTTTTTTTTACGTGCAGGACACCTGTATATTATTATATATTTCCATTTAAGTAGCAGATCATCATGTAAGATATATATACATGGTGCTTTTTTTTTTTTTTTTTTTTTTTTACATCCATGTAAGTAACTTTTTTAAAAGTAAAACCACAAAATGGATGTATAACTAGACCACAAAGTTTAAACTTAAATTTCATGTATATCAGTTTGCTTTTATTATAATACAAAAGAACTTTGTTTATATAAGTAACTTGTAAAATATTCAGTTTCAAAATATTTTTATGCATATATATATATATATATATATATATATATATATATATATATATATATATATATATATATATATATATATATATATAAAATATATATATATTGTGTAATATTGATTGACGGTTATAAGATATATTAAGATATAAAAATTTTCATATATTTTTGTTATTTATTTATTTTTTGGTTCTTTTATACTACTGTCTACAGCATGTATAAATAATAATACTTATATCATAAAATATAATCTTATAAATATATTTTCTTATTATTATATATTTAAGCAGGTGTGTCCTATATTTATGAATATATGTGTAATCAATGTATTATAAATTTATAATATATCCGTCTTATTTTATATTATAATCGTTTACTGCATGTATATGGCTTACACAATATTATACTGCATGTATTTTGATTGATTTACTTTTACATGAAGTATATTATATAAAATATATAAAAATCAGCATATTATTCCCATAATATAAACCTAAATTATAATAAGTAATAGATATATTGTTTTTCCTGCTCAGAGCAAAATTCTTTTTTCTCTCTTTCTCTCTCTCTTTTTGAAGAAAAATTGTTAAATTTTGTCTCCCTGAGGCATTTAATATACAATAGCTCATATTATAATACTGATATAAAAAAAATGAATTATTAGTTTACATAATGTTTTAATGTATTTCTTTTTAAAGATAATAACAAAAATCTACTTTTTTTCTCTTTCTTGTGCTAACCAATTCTTTACACATTTTCAAACGTCAATAAGATTAAAGTGTGATCCTGATCAAACAGTACGAGCTTTTATATAAATTGCAAAGACTTCAAACAGACAATGATATTATATACAATAAGATTTTGATCTTTTATGTTGTTATGCAAGTTAAAATAATTTTCTTCATAAAACAAAACTTTATATATATATATACTTTCTTATATAGTACTGGTTTATTGGTTATACATTTCTCATCTGTGCTTGAGTAAGTTCCTATCAGTTCCTTGTCAATGAGTTTTCATATAATATAAAATCAATGACTATATAATATATTGTATAGCTATAAAATAATAATTTATCGAAACATATCTTTTTACTTCATATAATTTTATCAAATGCTATATGGTCAAAAAGAAATACTTTTATCCTTTCATGTAAGCCACAGCTTTCTAATATATTATAATAATTTTATAAAATAATGACGCAGAAAGTTACAAGTTTACCTATATATTTAAAATAATATAAAAATTGAAATTATTGAATAATTTAACATTTATACTCATATATATAAATTAATATGCAAATAACATTGGTCTTGTATGTAGGTAGGTCAATATACAAGATTCCTAACCAATTAAAAATAATTAATAAAAAAAAAAAATTAATATAAAAAAATTTGAATATTACTACATTAATTTTTTCTGCACGAATAAATTTTAACATGTAACTAAGGGAGAGTATTTTTTCTATATTATGTATGTTTTTTTTTCTTCGTGTAATCCAAAATAATGAAAATTTTTAAATTTAAATTTTTAACCATATACACATGCATGGTTGTTGTTTTTTATAATAAATATAATTATATTATTAATTATAATCTTATTTTAGTAATCTATTATAATTAAACCACAACATTTGCATAACCTTAAGTAAAAACTTTTTTTTTTTTTTCACATGAAGGTGACATTGTTTTACAATCTCTTTTGTTGGGAGGACATACACACACAGGATTTTATACATCATGCGAAGACCAGGCGATATATGATCCTTTGTATATACCTTGATGATTGCTTGAGCTTTGCTTGCTCCCTAAGTATCTCGCTTGCTTTCTTTGCGTATTAAATTTCAAGTTTGTGTGTGTGTGGAAAACTTGGTTTTTTACATCCACAGCAACTCACTTTTTATATTATATTATTTTCTTCGTCGTTATTGTCACCTGTTTGCCCGCATTCTCTCTCTCTCTCTCTCTCTCTCTCTCTCTCTCTCTCTCTCTCTCTCTCTCTCTCTCTCTCTCTCTCTCTCTCTCTCTCTCTCTCTCTCTCTTCATTATTTTATTCTCAACACGAACTACGAAACTCATCAGAACGCAATCCTCATCTCAAGATGTTCACTTCAAACTAATTTCATCCACTTTTAGACACCTTAACAACACCATTCATATACCAATAAACCCTTTCTTCCTTTTAAAGTATACTTATAAATATTCTGTGTCTGACCTCAAGAGAATAAACTTTTAAATGTCTTTATTATATATATAAAAAAAGAAGCTGGAATTGGAGTTTAAGTTTAAAAAAAGGATTTACTTTTCTTTTATTATATAACGTAATATCCTATAGGTTTCATAAGATTTCAATTTAAGTGTATATTATAAATGAAAAGAAAAAAATAAAGATTCAATTTTGGATTTAATCAAACATGCTTGTAAATTAGTATACTCAAGACTTTTTGTAATATTATAAGTGACAGATTTTCGATTATTCCATAAAGCACAAGACAAAATAAATTAAGAGAACGTTCAACTTATATAAGGTATTATTATACATATAAATCGTGATATAAATAGTAAAGCGCCTGTCTTCATAAGTCTAAGACTCAGTTCTCGTTCATCTCATTATGAAGTATTTAAATATAAACAAGTTGACATAGAACTTTAAAAAAACACGTATTATCATTTATTCTTATCTAAATTGTTAAATTCAATCAATTGACTAATTGATCAGTGTCAGCGGTACACAAGTTTATCTTAAAAAGAAAATTTAACAATCATTTAAATATAAGAACACAACATCTAATTTTACCGATACTAAAAAAATTAAACAACATAAAAAAAAAATATATAATAATCTTAATTTTGATATATAAATATATAAAAACTTATCTATGTCAAAAAACATATATATTTTTTATAATTTTTACATCTAAAAAAGGCTGGTACATAAAAAATTCTCATACTAATTAGCATAAAACTAATGCTATATCGTATTTAAAGGTATATATCATAGAAGCTATAAACAACATCATTCAAGCAAAAATAAAAAAAATTATATATTTTTTTTCTATATAATTTAAGATAAAATTAATTAATTATTTTTTTTATCTCATATTATACTCAATTATGCTCTCTCTATACAGTATAAAATTTATACTTTAAAAAAATGTATTATTAAAAGCAATAAGATTATAATAGGTTGATGATTTTGGGCAAGTGCTTCGTCTCTCGTGTGTGTATATGTAATTTATTCATAGTTTGTGACGTGTATGACAGGCTATGGGCAACAGTTGGCGCTTTTATAACCTGTCTCTCTATCTCTTTCTCTCTTCGTAATTTTTTTTTATATACCTCAACCACCAAGAAAGCAAGCCTCACGTCCATTCGCCCAACTCCTTTAGTTCGCGCCAGACATAGTAGTAAGTAACTTGCTTTTTATCTGCATTCCCAAGTAATTGAGATCATGTAAATTGCTCTACAAGTATATTCATAAAAAATATATATATATTGTATGTATATATAAAAAAAATGAACAATCAAATAATTATTCCTAAATTTTGTCATAAGAATATGTATATAAGATCAATTATTATTATTATTTTTAATTATTATTACATAAAAATTATGTTATGCAATATTACAAATGAAAAAAAAATCATATTAAAATAAATATTGAATTACAACTTCAGGCAGATATGATTGAATTTCAATAATGAAATGAGTTTTTTATATAAATATACAGAAAGGATATATTGAAATTTAATACTCACATTCTTTTTTTATTTTAATATTATACTTTAAAAAAAAGGAGATATATAGAAAGGAAATTTTATAATTTTATTCGTTGTAACCTAGAAAATATATTTTTGTTTACGTAACTATGTAATATTATAGTATTTTTTTTCTTCCACGCAGCCATTATAATTTTAAGCAGTAAGCCAATCAGCATTCTCCATCTTTGCAATAAAGCCACAGGTGATAATAAATATATATAAATATATATTATATATTTTTCTTCTCAAAAGATATTTCTCTCTCGTGTGTTAAAAAATAAATAAGACTTAAATATATCTAATATAATCTTTTATTATTATCTAGTAATACTTATAGCAAACGTATGTAGAAATGAAATAGCATACAGTAATTTTAAATAAATATTCGTTCAACGTTCTTTTATATAGACTTAAGATTTAAAATCATGCTCATCGCTTTGAATTAATAATTAAATAAATAAATAATAAATGGATGTTTACATAAAGCATTATTGAAATATTATTTTTATTATTAATGTGTTTTTTTGTATACAAAAAGAATAATAATATTAAAAAAAAAAAACTATATTATATAATACAAAAATAGAGTATTATAAATGAGTTTAAATTCTTTAGAACATCATTTTTCATTACATAAAATAATCTGTCTATGCTTAAATAAGTGGCTATTCAGGTACTATCTTATTATTTGCAATATATACGAGTGAAGTATATAAAGAATGTGCAAGACCAGTTTTATATTATATACTTGTAAAGCGGGGGAGAGAGAGTGAAGAACTAATTGGTATTGAGCAGTAGCTACCATTATTTAAAATCAGCCCACATTTTACCTCACTGCAACATGCAAAGTATATTATATACACCGACTCGCCTTCTATTATATATATATATATATATATTATATTATTATACGTATACTGTATGTATAATATTATGCCTGCTGAGCGCATACATTTATTAAAATGCAGTTTAAAACTTATAGCACCTGCTTTTTACATACAATACCACATCAGTTGCTCCATAACTTAGCACTAACAGTCATGTTTCAATTGTAATCTCATTTAATCTTATGCTAATAGCTCATCAAACTCTATTTATTATATAAATAAAATCAACTATATATATATATATATATATATATATATATATATATATATATATATATATATATATAATGCATTTATTAATACATATACATTATACTCAATAACATAATTATACTTATTCAATGAATAATTTTATTTTATTTATACGATTTTTCAATAAAATTCTATTATAGCTTGTTAATTAAAGAATGTGTATATATATATAATATATAATATATAAATATATATATACACACACACACACACTCTCACAGGTATATAATTTTATTTGTAAAATTATTATACAGTTATCAGTTTTTATTTGACATGTAGCGTAAAATTATATAGATTGAAAGAAAACGCACTAGGAATCCAATTATAACCAATGTTATAAAACACTTATAAAAATATTTTATACGATTAATAACAATTTTGTTATATCTTAAATTAAAAAATAAATATATGACACCTTTTCATAATTTATTAAAATGTTTTCTTTTCGTTTTTATATATATAAAAAAATTGAAATGTTTCTTATTTTTATTTATTCTTAACTCATAAAAATACCAATTTGTACATAATAAAACATATTATACATATATACAAAAAAAGTTGAAGGTAAATGTCTAAAAAGAATAATTTAACAAGTTTTACACGTACTCACTGTTAATTTGTATATATGGCAAGTTAAATTAAGTTTCTCAATATTTAAGTAGATTCAACAAGTGGGAAGCTTGATTACATGTCTGTGTGTGTGTGCATGTATATATATATATATATATATATATATATATATATATATATATATATATATATATATATATATATATATATATATATATATGATAGTTTGTATAATGTTTATGTACTGCACGAAAGAGCAAGATTCAAAAGATCTTTTATTTTGTTTAAAAAAAAAGGGCAGGTTTATTTACTAGTATTGACATGCACATTGCAATACTTGCTACTCGAGTTTTTATTTTAAATCAAACTGCAACGATTATAAAACAAAGGAAATAAATAAAATAATAATAATAATAAAAAAACAATCATGTTTACATGTATAAAATACAGATTATGAACTTTTATATTATACAATGTCCTTTAGTAAATCAAGTCAAAATAAATAATATATAATAAATAATAATGATTTTTGTCTTGAAAAAAATATTCCAATTAGTTTACATTACAAGGCGTGATTGGAATTATATGAATAAAAATATTACATTTTCAAGTATGGATATTTAAAAGATTATAATATAAAATCGTATAACATTGAAAAATATATAATTAATAATAAATACCTATACCGTTATTATAATTAAAATAATAAAACTAATGCTACTATTTATTTATTGAGATAAGGATTTTGAGTTCAAAGATCTTTTTAAAACATATTAGTGTGAAGAAGAGAAACATTGGAATTAGAAAGAAAAAAATATATAAGTCCCTGTCATAACACACGTAAAAATATTTTAAAATACTTTTAAATCCTATCTGTTCTACATATTATTCATTTGCTTAATGACAACTAATCCTAAAATTCTCACATTGACACTCAATTAATCAAAGTAAAAAAAAAAAAATAATAATAAAAAAAGGCTAATGTTAAAAGTACTTAGGCATAAATCTCATCATAGAGTCACCCAATAACATTAAATCACAATAAAGTTGTCTATTTGATATTAAAAGTATATAAAATTCAACTTTAAAGGTATGTTTCTATATATTGAAGAATTAGAATATAAAAGAGAGAGGGCCAATACCCAGTCAGACAGGTTCACTTTTTTTTATTACCCTATAGCAAGATAGGAGTTAAAGATTATTGGCTTTACAGTCACCATAACATGAACACCACAAGAAAGAAGAGCGATATGCATTCTCTCTCTGCTTTTTATGAGAATTTACTATGTAAAGTATTAAAAAAAACTTTCTTAATATGTTTAACATTTTATAAGATTAATCAATTGATGTTCAAATCATGTCTCTCTCTCTCTCTCTCTCTCTCTCTCTCTCTCTCTCTCTCTCTCTCTCTCTCTCTCTCTCTCTTCTTAAATAATACTTATTACAAAAATACACCATACATCAAAATAATATTATACAATAAAAGTAAATAATATTATTGAACTTTATTTATGATTGCAATTTATTATTATTTTTATTGTCTCATAATATTGAAAAATATGATGGTGATGATCTTATAAAATTATAAAATAATCATAATAAATATTTATA